>JAXIVD010004877.1:25000-32602 GCA_036785275.1 Cancer borealis | reverse complement strand
ATATATATATATATATATATATATATATATATATATATACGGCACAGGTGGAGGCTCCGTTCAACTCATTAAATGTTAACTGATTGTTGATATAAAGTTTGAACAGAGCTGTACTGAATTCATCACAAACATTGGGAAAGATAAAACACAAACGCAAAGTATACATGGAAAAATATATAAGTATTGGCTAATATCCATGATGTACTCCAGATAGCTACTGTTTTCTCCAAATGAGTTATTTTTTTTCTAAGGGAAATAGTTTTTTCAGCGTCACATTAATTATATATTATAGAGAGACATGTAACTTCAATAATATATTACCGACAACTCCACTGATAGATGTGTTCTGAAATATATCCTCGCATTTAGTATTTAAATTCCTCCTAATAGAGGCTTTGCAGTCACGTGATCCCAGCTGGTGCGAATTCAGAGTTGTATGTTTACATTACCTGATGTATTCTGAGGTTTTCTTTACTACATTTCCGTCGCAAATTCTTAGTTAGATAGATATTCAATGTTTTATGTGCGATCTTCTCTTCGGGAATAAGGTAAAGTTTAGTTTGGTTTGAACAAGGTTCTGTTATTTGTCAATGTAGGTTAAGGTTTGGTTAATTTAGGTTATGTTATGTGATGTTAATTTAGAAGATATCAAATGTTTTCGATGACCTAAAATCTGGGGTTGGTCGAGATGCAGACGCCAATTTTTTTCGTAGCCACACGCCAGGTTTTGTGACCGTAATTACATTGTGCGTTCGTCAATAGGTCATTGTTAGATTGTCAGTGATTCTGGCAACTTGTTTATAGCGCAAATCATTGTATTTTGTCAATAGGTCATTATTTGGTATGTTAGTGATTCTGGCACCTTGTTTATAGCGCAAATCATTGTATTTTGTCAATAGGTCATTGTTTGGTATGTTAGTGATTCTGGCACCTTGTTTATAACGTAAATCATTGTACTTTGTCAATAGGTCATTGTTAGGTTATGTTAGTGATTCTATCACAGTGTTTATATTGTAAATCATTGTATTTTGTCTTCACCCAAGAACCCCACATTCCCACAAGCCCCCAAGCTTGTTGGGGACTTGTGGGATATCTTGTTATATATATATATATATATATATATATATATATATATATATATATATATATATATATATATATATATATATATATATATATATACACACACATTTGCGACGGAAATGAATGTTAAAATGGTTCGAAATGGATCTAAATTTTTATGAAGTGTTAATTATATCCAGGTGCATTCTGGTGAAGATGTAAAATTTTACCAGAAATGCCATGAAAACTACAGAGAGCCTTGAATCATAATTGAATTAACATAAAACAACCTGATATGAAGTGCTCCCCACACAGTCGTGTGTGCTTGGTGGGTACAAAATGTTTTCTCTTGATTGCAGCCACTTAGCCTGGCGTTCTTTCTCTGCAGGAATCCTGTGAAAGGGCATTCCTGGCTTTTGTCCACCTCTGTTGGTACAGCCACATGTACAGTATGTGTCAGGCATAGTCCTAGTTGACTGTCACTGCTATTACAGTTATAAATAGTAATAAACATGTTCCTGTGGTCGAAGCAGCCCAGTTTGTTTACAGTGTTTTGACCGTCACCATGGTGGATCCTGGCGCGGTGACTTCACGTGCAAAGCCTCTATACAGGATACTTATGAAAGAAATTATCTTCAAACCATCACTGTTCCAACTTCAGCTACTGTGTTCCGTATTTTTTTGAGATGGAGGTGGTAACCCTACACACAACAGTCTTTAAAACTAGCAAGTGATTATGTAAGAAACAAACAAACAAACAAAGACAGCCAGTGAAGTGGTACCTGTTGGTGCAAATGACTCCACCTGACTCTCACATTATTGTTTGTCTTGCCTTCCTTCCTATCCACTCATCTGGGCTTTATACATCAGCTGCTTCCTGCCCCACCTCCGTCCCAATAGCAACACACGTCAGCCATAAGGTCAGCCGCCCCTTGGATTCAGCTCATCAGCTGACCCACGTGGAGTCACTCTGCCCCGCCCCACATTACATCATTACACAAGTCACGTCTTCCCTTCCGGACATCTGGAGGTGTTTATCATTATCATTATTATTATTATTATTGTTATTATTATTATCATTATTATAATCAATATTATCATCATCATTATCATTATCACACACACACATACTTGGAATTGGACTGAAGGAAGAGGTGATAATGACAAAGAATGTACAGTATACATCAACAAAAGAAAATACTGGATCAATGTAGATGCGGAGACAGGATCACACGAGGATCACACTAAATAATGAGGCTATACCCTGAGTATTCCTTTTGTAGATATACGGAGCTCTAGCCTTTAATTTTTTCAAACACTAATTTTTTCCTTATTTAAACACTTCCACTCTGTTTAAAGAAATAAGAACAAAAAAATTTAAGAAAAAAGGAAATTATTAGATGAAAAAATGCACCTGAATGCACATGGATCTAAATAACACATTGTTCATATAGATTTTGATCTATTTCGAATTATTTTCATATCCATCGCAACAAGTTATCATTTAGTGTTTCCTACTTGTCTTAGTGGCTGTAAGTATGTACATACTTACAGCCACTAAGACAAGTAGGAAACACTAAATGATAACTTGTTGCGATGGATATGAAAATAATTCGAAATAGATCAAAATCTATATGAACAATGTGTTATTTAGATCCATGTGCATTCTGGTGCATTTTTTCATCTAATAATTTCCTTTTTTTCTTAAATTTTTTTGTTCTTATTTCTTTAAACACTAAACTCAGCTTTATTTCAACCCTTTCCCTTGATTCCTATGTGCCGATCATCTCCACGTAAACAACTCCTTCACAAAAGCTTAATCCTCAACTTGGGACTTGAATAAACCTTAAATCCCACATATATTATAATCACTTCCACATAACTTAGATTAACACACTCATACGTTGAGAAATGGTTAAATAACTCCATCTTTTTTTATATAAAGATAAGCATTAAGGTGTGTATCAGTTTAATAATTGTGGTTGTGGTGGCGATTGTGGTGGTGGTTGGCACTGGCACCCTGTGAGATGGTGATGGTGGTGGTGGTGCCAGCTGGAGCATAATTGTGGCTGGCGATGGAAGGAATACTATTTAAATGGACTAATTACTGGAATGGTGAGTATCCAAGTGTAATAATTAAGGTGATTATGAGTGTTATCTAGTGTACGTATACCTGTAGTATTGTATGCGTGTATCTATGTTTATGTATACGTTATTGAAGTGACAGATGGAGATGATGGTGGTGGTGGTGATGTAGAGATGATGATGATGTGGCATTCATATGTACAGACAGATAAGGAAAGGAAAAAGAATGTATATATATTCAGTTTTTCATTGAGTTAGCAAAGTGACAAATGATGATGTGGCATTCAGATGTAGAGACAGATAAGGAAAGAAAAAAAAAATTATACATGTATTTATATAATGTTACTGTGTTTCGTGTTCTGCTAACCTAACGTAACGTAACCTAACCTAATCTTACGTATTAAATGAGCTGACCCAATATAATGAGGATTTTGCTCCTTGACACCCTAAATGGTTTTAAATAATTTGTAATGGACAAGAAACACAACAGTACTTACTACATTTAAGTGTACAAATTCAAGTGGACATGGAACAGTCGATGAAAATGCAATTAATATGTTTAAAAACCGATATGACCAATTTGAGACTGAAACAAAACTGAGAAGAGGCACTGGTATCCCTTATAAGCTATGACTCTCTTGCCTCCTTACTATTACTAAGGTAAGCAATTACTATGGTAAACAGGCAAAAGGTTCTTGTTATATCACATTGATAAGCCTTCATGCTGGGACGAGATGGGTGTTAAATTGAAATAATGACAAAATGTGTGTGGATGGGATGGACAGGAAACAGACATAGTTTTGCTTCATCTCTCACCTTCAGTACTTAGTGATATACAATGCTGGAAAAGGAGTGTTAATGTGAGTTGTGAGATGAGTTGTATAAGTTATGATCTCCTGAGGCTGACCGTCAATATTTAGATTGTGATCACTTTTATGACGAGAGTATTTTAGGTCACGACTCCTCAAGCTGTGTGTCATTTAAGACTCAATATTGGTATTATTCTATTGTCTCATATCTTAAGTATTTCACTGTATAGATCATGTCATTCGTGTATTTTGAATTATGAACTGGCTCCACAAATTTAGAATTACTGTAAAAGTTTAACGCACTTAATGGAGAGCATGATAACCTTTCCATCTTGTCACAGTGCGGGAGACATTGTATTAGATGAAGCCGAGCGGTTCTTTAGTTTTGAGGGAGACACATCTGAACAGGTGTGATACTCGCTCACTCAGACTATAGAAATTTCTGCATTTTCTGCTAGTTTTTTGTTCACTAGGAAGCCTACTCATTGTTCTTTCTTGTTTTTTTGCCCTCTGTAGCAAAATATGTGATCATTCTTCACTTGTATGAATTCCTCTCCAGATGTAGCCTCACTTATGCCTAAGACATAGTCACCAAGTCTCCAACTCTGCCACTTTTAGGGTGAAGAACAGTTTTTCAACACCATTCTTTACATTAGGAATATATTGTCACCAAAATTAGCCAAGCTTCTAATCCTATGCTATGTTAACTTTGAATCATATGCTCTCTTCTCAGCATATTTGTTTATTTATTTATTTGTTTGGTTTAAATAATTATAACCATGCACAAGATCCTTTGAGTATTTAAGTGTTTCTGGTTGTAAAAATATAACCCCATGTACTATTTGTTGTTTCAGGATGGCAGCCAAGGTGGTTTGTGTTGGACAAAGGTGTGTTGGCGTATTACAAGTCACAGGAGGAAGTGGGTCAAGGCTGTAAGGGTTCAGTCAAACTCTCAGCGTGTGAAATATTAGGTGAGTTGTTGAACATCAAGTCACTAAAGTTAGTAAAGCTGTATAGGGTGGAGGTGAAAACGATAATGAATGCACTCAAATGATCGGCATAATGATTATCTGTCCATATTTGCAGTGCAGGAATGTTGAAAATATTAAAACTGCAATGATTAAATTATTATTAAACCCAATATAATGTGTTAGTGTTGATGTGCCCTTCTTCAATAGAACACTTGGTTGTCGTAGTGAAGAGGCTTAATCTAGCTATCTATATACCAGGCTGTCATTTCCCTAAAGGAGGGTAGCTGAGGCAAGGCACACACACACACACACACCCATCCATACATACATACGCACTCCTCTCACTTAGCCCCCAGCACCTTGAGGAGAGATTGTTAGGATATGAATAAATAGAGACTAATGCAATGGCCATTTCTTAAGGGGAGTTGCAAGGGAAAGGCATCAGATATAGATTAATGAATACGTAAACCGATGTCTCACTTAAGTCACGTCAAAGCATGGTAATAACTCCCACCATTGTTCTTGTACCAAACCCGACACCATTTAACACCCTCCTCATCCTTCCTACTTCTAAACTAGTGCAAAAAATGCATGTCAATACAACTTCTCATTATCACAATATTATAATCTTTAATTTCTAAAAGTATTACATATATGAAATACTCACGACTTCCTGCACATCAACCTACTGTTTTTTATTTCAGTTCATCCAACTGACACGCTGAGAATCGATATTGTCATTCCTTATGAGCAGCAGTTTTACCTGAAGGCGCCATCATCACACGAGCGTCATGCTTGGCTCGTGGCTCTCGGCAGTGCCAAAGCAGGTATTCCTCCAGCAATACCTCAGCCGAAAGCAGAAAAAGGTGTGTGACATTATGTGTAGCTGCTATACCTATTACATGAAGAATAGTCTTAACCCTTTAATTACTGTCATTATTGTTGAATACCCATTGTAATTGATGGAAATTTTTAGCTGAAAAATCTTTATGACTTGTATAAAGAGTTGACATTTTCATCAGTAGTGAAACAAAGTCATGGAGTCTGCCTGTCTATTCATCTATATATAGTTTCTAACATCTCGTTGCTGCCAGAAACATTCCCCAAGAGGATGGTCACAGCAGAGGAGTCTACACCTCTCCCTACCTATCCAAACACTCCCTCCTTGCTTATTTAATCCCTCCGCCTCTATCAACACCTCTTTCATGTATGTTCTTCTTTATGCTGTCCTTCTCCATCTTACAACTGGCCTTCCTTTCCTCCTGCCTGGCACTGATTGTGTGTCACTAATGAAGGGATCAACAATCTTACATTTGTATTTATAGAACATTCTACAAACTTTTTGTGTAGTTATATGTATATATGTTATGAAACATCTTAGCTCACTGAACCTAGCAGTGAAATGTGAATTACAATATGTTGTGTAGTACGTAGTCATGATAGAGGGTGTGAAAAACAACTATTTTGTGACCTGCCGGCAGAAAACTGAACTGCGCTTAGGATGGCCCAAACTATTGCAAAATTCCCTGCTCTGCTTTATCTCTATAGAAAAAATATTTTTCTTATTTTCTTGGAGGAAATTTTGTCATCTTCCTATCCCACCTCTTTTGTACATGTTAGTCGATCAGAAATATATTTTTTACCAAAGTTACATGTTTGTGAAATTTCAAGACATTGTTAAGTTAAAACTTTACTTTTTTTTCAGAGCCAGAGGCAGATGTTGTGAAGGCAAAGAAGTCTGAGCTTCGTCTCACCTGTGACCTTCTGATGAAACAAGTCTATAATGTGAAGACTGCAGCAAATAACCCAGATGGACCTGATCTAGAGGTCTGTATATATATTGTTCACGTGTAAACCCATCACTAAATTAAATTGTGTTGTGTAGTGTATCACCAGCAGATGGAAATTATATTATACACACATATGTTGGTGTGTTGCTGGCATTGGACCACGTTTGAGGGCTGAAGTAAGCCAGTATGATGTGATAATGAAAGTGAAAACGTGTGTAGTGGACAATGACAAAAGTACTTTCCCCTTTGTCCTTTATGATGACTGTACGACAAGTGACGATGATGACTGTACTGCTAGTGGGTTGTACGTACACTGCTGCCCCACCTCACCAGTCACCCGGCCTCACCTCCCCTTCTTTCCCTTCTTCCAAACAGTGACGTCACAACTGCCTGGTTATAACAAAGGCAGAGGTACTGGCACGCACACAAGTTAACATACTCATTATACACAAACACACACACACACGCACACACACACACACACACACACACACACACACACACACACACACACACACACACACACACACACACACACACACACACACACACACACTTGTTACATAACAATACATTACAACATGTGAAAAACTGACTTTCAGAAAACAAAAAATAAAAGATCACAAAACCAGACGTGTGAGTGAAAATTGAGAGATGATGGAATTAGAAAGTACAAACAGTTAATGAAATATGATAACAAAAGATTGAAATGCCTTAATAGAGAAGGTAAAGGAGGACAAAGTGTTCCCATTTAAAGTATTTACAAGAAGAATACAAAAGCTGTACTATTAGTGAGTCTGACTAATGGCACAGGTTATATATTCTACGGTCTGTTTTGACATTTATTGTAAAACTTTATCCCTTCAGAAATTAGATGAATCGACA
>JAXIVD010004877.1:17500-20000 GCA_036785275.1 Cancer borealis | reverse complement strand
GTGGTTTAGGTGGATACTGGAGATGGAACACACATACACACACACACACACACACACACACACACACACTCACTGATATTCTTGACGCCGTCCCATTGCACCACAGTCAGTGCTTCGTTGCTGTACATAAACCATGACAGGTACTTGATCCAGCCCACGTATGGCGGCAAGGACCTGTGAAGGGGTGGGTAGGGATGCAGTAGGACCACCAGGAAGGAAGAGGAGGGAATTTATTAGCACATTTTTTATATCTCCAAAAAAATTGTTATACTAGATTATGAGAACTTTTTTCACTTCCTAGATAAAGATATAATGAGAGAAATTATAACTACAATGATTAGACCGAAATTGGTATATACAGAAGTAATAAGGTCCCCTCACAAGAAAAAGCATGTGTTGAAATTGGAAAGAATACAGAGAATAGCAACTAAGATGGTGCCTGATTTGGGAGACCTAACACATGAGGAAAGATTAAAAGAAATACATTTAACAACACTAAAAGAAAGAAGAGAAAGGCAAGAGAAGATTTAATTACACTATATAAATTGATAAACAATCTGGAGGAAACAAAGAAAAGACCTAATAATGAAAAGAAAAGCAGAGGCTAGATATCATAAAGAACACAAGAAAAATTGCAAAAAGGAATTTGTTTGAACGATACAAAAAAGTACAGTTTTCCCCAGAGAAATATAGGTACCTGGAATGAACTAAAGGAGGTAATAATGACAAAAAAGGTTCAACAACTGAAGGAAAAACTGGACAAACATAGATATGGAGACAGGACCAAACGAGTGTAGCTCAGGCCCTGTATACTACAACTAGATAAATACACACACACACACTCATGTACGTACCCGAGGTTAACCATGAGTCCTCCAGTAATTAGCATCATCATGAGGAAAGGTACGAGCATTACCATAGCATAGGGCAGCGACTCAAACATAGCCGAAAACATGGCACCTGATGGGAGGAGAAGGAGGAGGAGGACAAAGGAGAGGGAGTGAGTTAGTTGATTACTTAGTTACATGAGAAAAAAAATGCATATGGTACATCAAATATGAAAAAATTACAATATAGAATAATACTCCTTAATTTACCACAGGAGGATGCCGTGTTAGCTGTGAAAATTAGCACCACAACAGTCATGAAGAACTGGTAGAGGTGTGGCCGCAAACCCACAATCCAGTAGCAGATGGTGACAAAGATGATTGGGTCGAGGAAGAAACCTGGCATCTGAGTGCAAATAAAGACAAAACAATAGACAGATAGATAAAATGTTAGCAAACCATCGCACTCACAAACACAACTTGACTAATTAGAAAACAGACAAAACACACCTAAATGGAAGGCAGACAGACAGACAGACAGATAAATAGTATTAGAAAGACTGGCTCAAACAAAAAAGCTAGACAAGTGAACATACAGAGACAGAGTTAGAGACATACATATGATTAACATAGAGATGTACATATACGTATATAGACTTTCACACACACACACACACACACACACACACACACACACACACACACACACACACCAACACACATACATACCAGAGCAGCCATTTTGGATATATAGTAAGTATCACAGCGGTATATTCCATTCTTGTACTCGCGTAGGAAGAGAGGGAGCTCCAAGGGGAAGACATTGAGCACAGCATACACTGAGGGAAAGGTATTCTCGGTGATGTAGATGAAGAGCACTCCCTCTATATCCTGAATACCTCGCTGGTTGATCTGCACTCCGGAGTAACACACGCCTATCAGTAACGCCATTACCTGCGAAGGATTAACACATGGTAGTGACAATGGTGTGTGTGTGTGTGTGTGTGTGTGATTGATAAGTTTGTAAATAGTGTTGTGGATTTGAACTATAAATTCTCTCTCTCTCTCTCTCTCTCTCTCTCTCTCTCTCTCTCTCTCTCTCTCTCTCTCTCTCTCTCTCTCTCTCTCTCTCTCTCTCTCTCTCTCGCCCCATTAAACACTCACAATTTTCTGCAGGATCCTAATAGCATGTACAGCGGGGTTCCTGTAGGAGTCTTTTACAGCACGCCACCACAGCCAGTACAGTTGAGTCCACCATCCCGGCAGCTGTCTATAGGAATTATATATACATATACATAACATACATATACAGTGCTCCCTCCAATTTTGCGACTGAGACTAATCTCCATCTCTGCAAGCCCAGGTATAGTAAAATGGTCATTTAAATTAATTTTCTTATGGATAATGATAATGTTTATGTTTTTACTGTAATTTTCTTTATTGTAGGATCTATAATTACATATATTTGTGTAGAAACAACGGCAAAAATATGACTAAAATCACCATAAGGTTAATGATTCCAATTTTGCGAATTTTAATTTTGCTGCCTGCAATGTCGACCAATTTCACGCAAAGTTGGAGAGAGCACTGTATATCCATCCATCCATCCACCTATCTGTCTCTCCGTCTCTTAACCTCTCTATCTATCTACCTATCTCTCCCTCTTTCTGTTA
>JAXIVD010004877.1:0-15000 GCA_036785275.1 Cancer borealis | reverse complement strand
GCCTCTATGTTTTCCTGCCTCCTACCATCCCTGTCTTACCTCAGTAGCGAAGGCAAGTCTCTTCCTCTCCCCTCCAGACAGGGACTTTTCGGACTCAGGAGACCCAATACGGGAGTGCTGGACTTTGCTTAGCCCTAACTCCTTGATCAACTCGTGCACGCGGGCCTTGCGGTCTACTGGGGTCGTTCTCACGTCCATGCGAAGCCGCGCCTGGACGTGGGTGAGGGTCATGGAAGGGTGAATAAGGGAATGAGGAAAAAAGACTGAGTGATGGGATAGATACTGAGTGACGTAGTAAATGCATTTCATTGTTTGACTCATGGTGGACACTAATTAAACAAACCGTGCCCTTAATTAAGGGATTTTTTTTAAATACACACACACACACACACACACACACACACACACACACACACACACACATACCATGAAGGTGAGATGCTCCAACACGGTGAGGGAGGCCACGAAGAGGTCGTCTTGATGTACGTAACCCGAGAGGGCGTTCATGCTGCGATTGGCGCGGTGACCGTTCACTAGGATGTCCCCGTCGACCACCACCTCGCCGGGCGTGCGGTGAGCCAGGGCGTTCATCAGCGTAGACTTGCCCGCACCGCTGACACCACCACCACCAGAAGGATGAGAAGGCGTTAGGGAAGGGTGGTGGTAGTGGTGGTGGTGTGTGTGTGTGTGTGTGTATGTGTGTTGGCGGAAGAGGAGGGAGGCAGGAAGAGAGATAGTTTGAGGAATGAGGAAGGAAGGGAATGGCGTTAGTTGTCAGTAACGAAACCAAAGATAATTTTCGGTGAGGGAGGAACATTCATGAGGAAGTAGAACGTTTTTGAGGAAGAGACAAGAAGGAAAGGGGGCTTGACGTGAGGGTGGGAAAGAATAATAGGAGAGAAAGAGAGAGAGAGAGAGAGAGAGAGAGAGAGAGAGAGAGAGAGAACGTTTGAAGCCTCGAAGGAAAGGATACAAATGTGTGTGTGTGTGTGTGTGTGTGTGTGCGTATAGTACTTACCTTGCCCCCATAAGAGCCACCAGACTTCCAGGACGCACGGCTCCGGACACTACCAAAAGAGGATAACGGAGATTAGCAATTCATCCTCCTCTTCCTCCTCCTACTCCATATAAGAAAGCTGCCATTCATCGTTTCATAACAAAATACGTCATTTAAACTTGTCATGTAGTACCTTTGCAAGTTATCGTAACAGTCTAACACGTCAGCCCTTGCCACACACGTTACAAACCACTTAATCACACTGTCTTAGCTCCTCCTCCTTCTCCTTTTTCTTCTGTTCTTGCTCTGTCTCGCTTTATCCTTCCCCCCTTCCCTACCCCTGGCTACGTACCCGAGTTCAGCACCAGCTTGTAAGGCTTGTGTCCGCTCGATGCCTTATACCAAGTCTTCTTCTGTGGGACGTACACGCTCAAGTCGCGCCAGGTGAGGGTGATGCCGTCCTCCACGGGCTTCCAGGTGCCATAGCGGGGAGGGGAGCGCCGCACCAGCTCCACGCCAGACTGAGGTCGGTGACAGGGCAGGAAGCAAGAAGGATACTGTTAGAGGGAATCACTAGCCAGAAAAAAAGCACCAGAGTATTGGAAACACACACACACACACAAAAAAAAAAAAAATTAAATAAATAAATAAATAAATAAATAAATAAATAAATAAATAAAAAATTATAAAAAATTAAATTTAAAAAAATATAAATAAAATAAAACATACACACCCCGGTGTCGGAGGAGTCATAGTGACCGAGGTACTGTGCTGAGTCGAGAAGGGACTCGTTGTCGTCCTCACCGCCTGTCAGGCCTTCCAGGTTGGTGAAGTAAGGCAGCCCCAGCAGGTTGGGGTTACCAGTCAGCAGGTTCCGTGCCAGCGACCGCGGCCGCCACCTGGCATCACCGCTCTCGCTCTCCAGATCACTCATGATGCTGCCTCGTGACACCGGTAGCTGACTCCCACTGTATCTGCTGAAGGTCGACGAAAACTTGTTTCACACACACACACACACACACACACACACACACACACACACACACACACACACACACACACATTTCCAACAAAGTTTCACTAATAACCACAATGTAAATGATCCTTTTTTTACTCAGCTTCCCACATGCACTTGTCTGTCAATCTATTCTATGCTCCATTCTCCACTTCAGTTCCATCTCAACCAGCGATACTGTATGAAAACAAGTCCCCTCTATCAAAATCATTAACCGCATGTGCACAGTGTCTGCTGTTACCCCTGCTCGCTTTACTCCCAACACTATCTCTATATATCCCAATCAGTAGTCGTGCAACCCCTGCAAGGATGTCATTACAATTGTTGTTGTTGACATTCTTTTTTGTTATTGTTTTTACACTGATCAGTACTTAAATGAATAATATCCCGGCCTGTCACTCTGCAGGCTGAGATTCGCGCCTCGGTTAAGGTGTAAAGTTTTCACTGCTGATCGGGCAGTTACTGTCCTCCTTGAGTAAGAGGATGGGCTGTGTGACGTGTGAATGGTCACACACACACACACACACACACACACACACACACACACACACACATAAGGAGTGTACGCTCGAATCACATCGCACATCGTCTTCACGTGTCACAAAAGTATACACGAGAGTGTACACACAGCTTACAGCAGAAAACAAAATGTGCACACAGTTAACATCACTCACAAACGCAAGTGTTAAATAAAAATATCACTATTGTAGACGTACTAGTCTGCACCACAGCCACACACTTCTTGACGTAACACATGGGAAAACACACACACAAAATTTATTGCAATAGGTGTGATGGCGCACGAATGTTTGTTTGACCGTCACTCACCTAGACTGGGAACACACAATACAAGGAGTGAGCGAGGGAGAGGGAATCCTTAGTAGTGTTGCGTCACGGGTGATGCCAGCCACAGGAAGGCTCCGGTGTCACCTGCCTCACCCCTCATTGGTGGAGAGAGAGAGAGAGAGAGAGAGAGAGAGAGAGAGAGAGAGAGAGAGAGAGAGAGCGATACATAAGAACGATACCAGAACACGTTTTAGTCTATATTTAAGTTATCTGCTGGACTACATACTAGTACTAGTACACTATACGCGTAAGAGAATAAAATATAATACAACAAAGCTCTCTTCTCGCCCACCTCTCCCTGTGGCAACGTGCCGTCAGGAATCAGTTAGAAGAAACTACCATGTATCTTGCATAAAACGAGGACATGGAATTTTCATAGTTAATAAAGAAGTTAGTGGAAGCTACTATACTAGACTACCATTGATGCTGGTCCATCCAGGGAGGTGAATAACTTCATTCATAGTAATGTGCTGCCTCTACACTTCCAATATGTAAGAAAAAAAGGTTAATTTCATAGAAATGCGTACATAAGAAAATATTAAGAGCAGCTCATACCACGCAATCAATATATTATTTCCTAAAAACCGGTTTTTCGAAAGTATATATCTAATCGGGACTTGAAACTGTCTATGGTTTTTGAGCTAACTACTGAGGCTGGGAGTATGTTTCAATATTCAGTAAAGCTAACCTCTTACCACTTGTTATTGTCGCATTATTCATCTCAAACAATGTTTTTGGATTGATTAGATCGAGATCATTGAGAATGAATTTTGAAGACTTCAATCATATCTCCCCTTTGCGTGTGGTGAGGGAACATGTCCGTTTTAATCATTCTGCGTACGATAAATTACGCAATGTAGGAATATGTCTTGCCGCTCATCTCTGTACTCTGTCCAGTAAGTTTTGGACTTTAATGTAGTTCGGTTACTACACTTCTGGTGATTTGTGATCTAAATTTCTAGAGTGAGTATCAAGACCGACTCTGGAGGCAAACCACTCATATACTTCACTATTTAAAACAGCTCGTTGTTGCCTGTCTGAGAGCAAATTTCCTATTAATGCACATAGATAGATAGATAGATAGATAGATAAATAGATGAATAAATAAATAAATATATATATATATATATATATATATATATATATATATATATATATATATATATATACAGAGAGAGAGAGAGAGAGAGAGAGAGAGAGAGAGAGAGAGAGAGAGAGAGAGAGAGAGAGAGAGAGAGAGAGAGAGAGAGAGAGAGAGAGAGAGAGAGAGAGAGAGAGAGAAAGAGAGAAAGAGAGAGAGAGAGAGAGAGAGAGAGAGAGAGAGAGAGAGAGAGAGAGAGAGAGAGAGAGAGAGAGAGCTTGGCTACCATAATGAACAAAATAGCATGTCATCACAAAGATTTCTTAAGAACAAAGTAACATGGCATCTGACTAGTATCCTGACATGCCTTGATAAAGCTTCCGCGTGGTGCTGGGAGTCACGAGGCGGCCAGTCACCAGGGTAAGCCACGGGCCGCCAGACAAGGCACGCCTGACCCCGCCGATTACCTAGGAGTGAGCCAGGAGGGCGGGTAGAAGGCAGGCGTGTCGTGTTCTTTTGTGGCTGTTTAATGCACTGATCCGATTATCATTATCATTCTCTCTCTCTCTCTCTCTCTCTCTCTCTCTCTCTCTCTCTCTCTCTCTCTCTCTCTCTCTCTCTCTCTTTCTCTCGTTAGCCACGTACTTTTATTAGTTCTAGCATCTTTTCCAACCTGATCATTATCTGAATTAGCACGTCAATGGGTATACGAATTAGCATAATACACAGTAAAAAAAAAAGTATATTAACTAATGTATTAACTTGCATGGCTGTGGAAGTAGTAATAGCCAGTGATAGGCACGTGCATGGGTGAGGTTTGTGTATTATATGAGGCGGTGGTTAGAGTGGTCGGCGTGAGGCAAGGCTTTTGGTAAATATGCTACCCGGCATCTCGACCTAGGGAGAGAGATGCTACCTGAGTTAGTAAAAAAGAAAAATTCTTACTCACTCACACACACATTAATCCATATTCATTTTATATGCATATTACCTTCGTAGATACCAAATGAAATGGGTGAGGATGAATAATTCCAATGCCCGTTTAAGTGACCTGGGCTAGATACACAGTTGTCATATTCTTTGCGACACATATACTGTTTGTTCGTAACCAAATCAATATGTTCGACCAGTGTGAACGCCACGATCCCAACCCGTCACCTCACTCCGTCCTCACTTCACGCTGACATCACACCATCCACTCCATCACTCCCATTTACCAGACCCACACCTATGGACTCTTGCAAACAGCCTTCATCACGGCTCAACGTTTGGACTCCATTTCCAACCCTGTTTCAACACCTTTAAAGAATCATCGTAGGTAGAGTGGCTGAGGCCTAAATGAACCCCACACTCTATCCTCCTCCTCCTCTTCACTTCCTTCCTCTTCCTCCCTCCTTCTCCTCCTTCTCTTCTTCTTTTTCTTCTTGTCTTCTTCTTTTCTTCTTCCTCTTCTTCTTTTTCTTTTTCTTCTTCCTCTCCCAAATGTGTAATGTGTAGTAGAAGAAGAATATGATGATGATGATGATGATGATGATGATGATGATAATGACGATGACGATGATGGCGATGGTGATGAGGATGAGGATGATGATGATGATGATGATGATGATGATGAGGAGGAGGAGGAGGAGGAGGAGGAGGAGGAGGAGGAGGAGGATGACGAAGGTAATGATGATGACAATGCAGAGATGATTATAAACAGACAAAAAGAAAAATATGATAATGAGAAATATTACTCGTAACTTTCATTGTCGTGTTGCAAGGCATCAGAAAGGCAGAAACTTACGTTTCTCTACATCTACAGTAGCATTGGTGGAAAAATTATTATCAGAATCAAAATTAGAGGAGGAAGATGAAAAAAGCAACAACAAAGTAACACAAGTGGCAGATAGAATAAAATAATTGTCGGCTTATAACAAGATTATTCGATTCAGCAGATTTTCACAGCTTTTGACTCCAATGTTATAGTCACTGTCAGCGTTTTCTAACTTGCTGACTGACAGATTTATGAAGAATAAACGAAATTATTTACCTATAAAAAAAAATTTCCCATCATATTTTCATATAATCCTGTAAATTTTAATTAAATAAGAGGGTGTATTAAACTGACTACATATGCCATCAAAGGGCAATGTACTGTCCTTATCTGACTCAGTAGACAGCATGTTGAAGGTGGAAAAAGGTTAAAAAAAAAAATCACTATTCTATAGTGTGGATAAAAGAAAAGCACAGATTCCTCCTGCTGGTTATCTGAATTTATGATGTTATCTTCCTGCGATCTCTTTGGTGGTCTCCCTTTGCAATCTTCCAGAGAACTCACTCCACTACTGACGGTGGACTGAATAATTACACTGGGACTATTTTGGTTAGATAATATCTGTTTACCTGAAATGTATTATCATTATTATTATTATTATTATTATTATTATTATTATTATTATTTTTGTTTTATTATTAGTAGTAGTAATAGTAACAACAGTAGCAGCAGCAGTAGTAGTAGTAGTAGTAGTAGTAGTAGTAGTAATAGTAGTAGTAGTAGTAGTAGTAGTAGTAGTAGTAGTAGTAGTAGTAGTAGTAGTAGTAGTAGTAGTAGTAGTAGTAGTAGTAGTAATAGAAGTAGTAGTAGTAGTAGTAGAAGTAGAAGTAGCAGTAGCAGTAGTAGTAGTAGTAGCAGTAGTAGTAGTAGTAGTAGTAGTAGTAGTAGTAGTAGTAGTAGTAGTAGTAGTAGTAGTAGTAGTAGTAATAGTAGTAGTAGTAGTAGTAGTAGTAATATTACTACTACTAGTAATAATACTACTACCACTATATAGTAGTAGTAGTAGTAGTAGTAGTAGTAGTAGTAGTAGTAGTAGTAGTAGTAGTAGTAGTAATAGTAGTAGTAGTAGTAGTAATATTACTACTACTAGTAATACTACTACTACTACTATATAGTAGTAGTAGTAGTAGTAGTAGTAGTAGTAGTAGTAGTAGTAGTAGTACTAGTAGTAGTAGTAGTAGTAGTAGTAGTAGTAGTAGTAGTAGTAGTAGTAGTAGCATTAGTAGTAGTAGTAGTAGTAGTAGTAGTAGTAGTAGTAGTAGTAATAGTAGTAGTAGTAGTAGTAGTAGTAGTAGTAGTAGTAGTAGTAGTAGTAGTAGTAGTAGCATTAGTAGTAGTAGTAATATGATTCGCTTTGGGTAGAAACTAGAAGAAAGCAGGTTTACCGGCACGGGCTACCGGCGACCAATGGTAGTGCGAGGAATCAGGAGAGCGGATTGGAGTAGGATGCTATATCTAAATAGCGGGTTGGAGTTAGCAGCCCAGGCTGGTTTGTACCCTTTCTCTTTCTTGCTATGAGCTGCAGTGGTTGAGTAAAACAAAAAAAAGTTTAGGTAAGGTTGGAGGTAAAGTAAAATATAGAAAAAAAAGTTATGGATGAAACCGTTATATAATAGGTATGTAAAAGAGGTGTATGTGTTAATGCAGGTCGGTGTAAATAAGTTTGGAACGATGCCTCAGCACGCAAGGAAGAGGGCAGCATCACCTCCGTCGGTGAGTGAATCATGGCGTCAATTCGGTAGCAAGAAGATTAAGTTATCTGATGACAGCACTGCGTCCCACGATAACCGAACATCGTCCTTACTTGGGGCTGATCCCGCTGCTCAGGAAGAGAGGCTCGACGGGCACCGAAATCAACGCACAAGGAAGAGTCAAGCATCACCTCCGGAGATGCAGGAATCGTGGCTTCGATCAGGTAAAATGAGGAAAACTTTATCTGATGACACTAATACCTCCCACAACAACCGAACACCGTCCTTAAGTGCGGCAGATCCTGCTGTTGAGGAACACAGGTCTGACGGCCAATGGAGTACCGCCAACAAAAGGTCGTGCTCGTCAGCCTCTGGTTGGAACGAATCTTTGCGGCAGAATGTAAATTTGGAACTGACGACCGACATCTCGCAGGAAGATGATGAAAATTTTCACAAGCAGAAAATCATCGATGATCTCAGGGACATGGGCGTGCGATTGTTTGAGAAGCGCGAGGTGAACCTGATGACTGATACATTGTGTGAGTTTCTAGGCGAAGGCTTGTACGGCACCTGCGTCAAGACTATGGATCCGGACACACAACAGGAGCTTGTGATTAAGGGATTCATCGATGACGATCTCGATATTTTAGTGGCAGAGACGATGAACTTGTGTCAACTGCAGATGGAAGGCGTGCAGCGTCTGGTAGGAGTGTGCGTCGATACCTGCGAAATGATAAGTCTTTTTGCCGGAATCACCGCGGAAACGTACTTCGAGAACCTCATCTCACTGGATGACGCAGCCACTATATTCCTGCAGGTGACGCAGACATTGCAGTGCATAAGTGAGAGAGGATTTGAGCACAACGACTTGCATCCAGGTAACATTTGCGTGTCCAACGGGAGCAGCGGCCCCGTCGCCACCATTATTGACTTCGGTCTTGCAGCCCCTTCGGACAGCGAGGACGATGGTTTCCATTCACTTGTAAGCATGATAAAGGTACTGCTGTGGTCGGCAGAGTTAGGCTCCAAACACCCCTTGATTGCTGCCGTCATCAGCATGATGGAGCCAGCTTACTCCTCCCACCCTGAAGCAGAGCGTCCCACCCTGTCAACGTTGGAGGAGGTGTTGGAGGAATTTCTGGATGAACTGTTGCCTTCAAGCACACTGGTGATAGACGAAGAGCCTCTACTGGAGATATATGAATCCTCGGAACCAGACGAGAGTTCTGAGTGAGACTGGAACGAGGAGCCTTATGACTTCAGATCTCTTGAAAGGAACACAATTCATGTTCAGAGCGTGGAGATAATGCTGGGAAGAACGTTTCCTTCACTGTATTTTTTCATTCAGTAAAATTACATCGTAATGCATATTAGGAAAATTTAAATAATACTTTGATAGTAGATTTATCCTAAATCATATAAGTATATCCTTAAAGCGATTTAGCTACTAATGACAAAAATATACAACATTGCACTTAATGACATTACACCACAACAATAACACGACTTTCCTTCACCACTTGCTGCTGTCGATACATTCTATTCTTGCATTCTCTATCCCTTTCAGTTTCATATTCCTCCTCTCTCTCAAGTACTCCAGCATTGTGTCTTCCCACATTTCACATGTGACCTTCCCCTCACACCTGCACCATCCACTCCACCTTTGTATACCTTACATAATATTTGTTTTTAGGCAGATATTTTCTCCTTTAACGCTCTTGTCTTCATCATTAGTCCATACCAGAGAAGAGGGATTACTGACCACCTAAAGAAAAACCTGCTTGGTGTGAAGAAATGAATGAAAGCATACAGACTCTAGTTCAGTCACGAACGAAGCGTGTTGGCTACTATTGAGTTTTGTGTTTGGGTCAGTCAATGCTAAACAGTATTAAATTTTTTTTCCTGTTTTAACGACCCAATTGTCCATCAGCCCACCGGGAAATCGGATTGACTGATTATTTAACTAACTCACTTCCTTGACTTACATGCTCATATATTCCATAACTGACATACTGAAAACCGGTCTTACTAAGTGACTGACAACCTTACAAAAACTAGCTTAACTAACCGTCTGACTGTCTACTCTCCAACTGATTGACTGACTGACTGGCAGAAGCGTCATTACTCCATCATCATCATCACAGTCCTTGCAGTTTCTCCTGAGTCTGTCGCACGCTTCTGACGGTGACACATCGACGCTCCAGGCTCAGCGTGTGTTCCCGGTGGAGGATGTCTTTGGCGAAGTCCTCGTGAAGGCGATGTAAGTCCTCCAAAGTGTCCTCACTAGCCCTTAGACGTTCTCGAAGCGACTCTATACTCCGTGGTATCTCCTCAAGCTCGTCTTTCAGCCTGAGGGAGAATGAGAGCCATGGCAGATATAGTAGTGGCAGTAGTAGAAATAGTAACCAATATCACACCTCCCCGCAGCTACACGCAGTACCTGAAGTGGGGGTGGTCAAGGCAGCGGTCGGCGCCAGGCCTGAAGGAACGCGTCCAGTGTCTGCTCTGCGCCACCTGAAGAGGCGACTCCTTGTCCTGAAGAGCCTGGCGCAGCGACGCGATGCTAATCTCCTCCTGTGCTATTTCCTGACGCAGCTGGATGAAAGGAAGATGTAAAAATGCAATTCATTAAGAAAGAATAAGAGAGAAACAAAAACATAGAACAAATAGTGATAATTCCCTTCATATAACTGTAAACGTGGGCCATTTTGCGAAATGTTTTACATACATAATTGTTAATTCTAATCCAGTACAGCAAACTACCATTCCTCTGTACATTAATTAATTCTGCAGCGAAACTAATTCTTGGGGGGTAGTGAGACAAGCTGCATTCCCTTAGGAGGTGCCCTGAGGCTCACCCTGCCGTCCTTCTCCGTGAGTCTCGCCTTGGCTTCGTTCATTTCAGCGATGCGAGTGTTCAGCGCCACATCGACTCCCTCGGCTGTGTCCTCTGCGTCCCTCGCCACGTCTCGGAGCGCCTGTGTGAGGGAGGGAAGGAGGAAGGGAGGGAGGGAAAGAGGGAGGTTATGATGTCTGGGTTTTTATTTTCATCTATTTCACTTCTTCGCAGATGCCTTCATGCTGTCCCTTCATCTTTTCCTTTTTTCTGATTTGCTTCCAGTTTCTATAACGATGGTTTTGATTGCGTAATGTTGTAAAGGCGTTTTATCATTAAAAGGAGTTGTGTTATTGATATATTAGGACAAGAAAAAACAAATCGGTGAAAATGTGTGTATGTATGAGTGTGTGAAGCGGCATTTAACTTTTTTTTTATATATATATATATATATCTATAAGAATGATTTGTGATCTTCGGACAGTCTCATTTTCATGTCGAATGTCTATAGTATGGAAGTTGGTGCCACGTGCGTACAATACATTAACTTTCCGTGAGTCCCACCTGGTCTGCGGCGCCTCTCAGCTGATTGCCCATTGTTATCTCTCGTTTACACACATCCAAGTGCTCCCTGCTGCGATGACTCCACGTGTCTGGGACGGATACTCCTTCGTTCAGGGCTGCCGACACAGCCTGTAGGAAGAAGGAAGTGTGTCGTTGGTCCTGAATGGTAGCAAACATAGATATCATACTAAGAGTGTGACGACTTACTTACTATACAGTGTTTTCCTGGCTGTGGATTCCTATCTAAGCACTGGCACTGGCACTGTTTAGCCTTGCCCAACAAAGTCGTTCAACTCAGAGTAGCAGATAATCACTCACCTCGGACAACCTTCAAGATAGCTATCCACTCTTCTTCAATGACACTCAACTGCCTCTCTCTTCCACACTAAACACACTCGGTCTATCATTTACTAAAAATCTAAACTGGCAATTTTATATCTCTACTCTTGCTAAATCAACTTCCAAGAAGTTAGGTGTTCTATGGCGTCTGCGTCTATTTTTCTCTCCTTCCCAGCTGCTTACTCTGTATAGGGGCCTTATCCGTCCATGTATGGAGTACGGAGTATGGCTTTTCATCACATCAACTCTCCTCCTCTTATTGACTGTCTTGATTCTTTAATGTTAAAAAAAAAGACATAATTAGTACCCTTTTTTTATGACTGGTAGTGATTAGATTATTTTTTATTATATACAAAAACAAGTACACAGGTCTAAGTACTTGACGAGCACCATCTATCACACGACACACTTGACTGATAATTATATTCAATACGGTGAGACTTTTGTTTGTGAATAGGAGATAATTGCCTTTTTTATTATTTTGTTCTGGAAAACATGTATCCTGTCACGTCAACAACACCATGCAGTAGTAGTAGGCAGTATCAGCGACCCACTAGTTACACACGTAGATACTAGATACCACCTTTGCCACAAACACTCCTCCTCCTCCTCCTCCTCCTCCTCCTCCTCCTCCTCCTCCTCCTCCTCCTCCTCCTCCTCCTCCTTTTCAATCGGATCGTTAACGTTTGGAACTCCCTGCCCGCCAATGTCGTCGACAGTAAAACAATTAATACATTCAAAAATAGACTGGACAAATACTTAGAAGCCAATCCGCAACTAAAACATTATTCGTCAACATAGTAAACTTTGAGCAAGTTCCTTCTAATGTACAGTAATTACAAAATCTCGATTCGGAAGGACGTCGCTAGGGGCCTGACATCGCTTGCCAGGTAGTAGTGTTAGTGACAGTAGTAATAGGCTAGACTAATCTAATTCCACGCATTTATTTATTTATTTTTACTTATATTGCATGGTTGGCCTTCCTCTCCTGCCAGTCGTGGCTGGTGGGAGAATCCCTCACCCTTACTATCCTGTATCCTTCATCCCAGATTAGATAGTGTAGTCTAGTTTATCACAAACAGCCTCGTAAGGGCCAGTAGGCCTGTTGCTGTTTGTTCTTCCTATGTGTTCCTATGTGTTCCTCCTCCTCCTCTTAAAACACCGACAAGAATAACAACAACAACAACACTTCCACCAGTCACCTTAAACTGCGCCTTGACCCGATCGTTAGCCAGCTTGGCAGCAAAATGATCCAGCTGGAAAGCCTCCTGTTTGTCGGACCAGTCGTGTTCCAGGAGACGCTTCACCTCCAATAGACGGCTGATCTGCGCCTCCGTCTCCTTCAGCGTCTGCGTCAGGAGGCTTCGACCCGTCCTTAGGGTTTCATTTTCCTATTCGATTCATTGGAAGTTCAGAGTGAGATAGAAAGAAGCAAGGAAAGAATGAAGGGAAGAAAGAATGATGAAGGATATACAACGAGTTCTGAATTATCTATATGCAGAGTTACATTACTTGCTTACTTAGTATCTATCATTAAGGAGGACAGGTTGATAAAATAGATTTTTTTAAAAATGAGAAAAAAAAATTGGTACAGGTATGCTATATATTCCATCATGACACTCATCCACATCACGGAGAAAAGACAAAGATTTAGGGAATAGGCGGACAGTGAACGTTGTATCTTATCTATATTTGAGGGCGCGGTGTAAGAGTAAAAGTTTAAAGAATAATGGAAGAAAATATTTTTTTACAAATTATTATGATTATTCGTTCTAACCTATATTACCATCTTATTTTTTCCACGTAATATATATATATATATATATATATATATATATATATATATATATATATATATATATATATATATACATATATATATATATATATATATATATATATATATATATATATATATATATATATATATATATATATATATATTTTTTTTTTTTTTTTTTTTTTTTTTTTTTTTTTTTTTTCTCTCTCTCTCTCTCTCTCTTCTCTCTCTCTCTCTCTCTCTCTCTCTCTCTCTCTCTCTCTCTCTCTCTCTCTCTCTCTCTCTCTCTCTCTCTCTCTCTCTTTATGTACAGAACAGTTTCTCCCCCGATAAAAAATTAATAACAAGGCATATATACGTACGTATGCCGATGGTCGTATAATAATAATAAAAATAATAATAATAACAATAATAATAATAATAATAATAATAATAATAATAATAATATTATTATTAATAATAATAATAATAATAATAATAATAATAATAATAATAATAATAATAATAATGATAATAATAACAACAATAATGATAATAATAATACAAAAATAGTGACTGTTTTTGAATTACCTTATTGAGGGTGAACACCACGGGATCTCTTGTTCTGTCGACGCCAAACCGAAACCTGCGTATGTTGATGCACTCCTCGTTGTTCCTCTCCGGCAGCTCCAGCGCGAACAACGACACCTGAGATGGAAGGGAAAGGAAGGAAATTCATTATATAAGAAAAGAAGGAAAAGAAAAACTCACATCCATACCATCTCAGAACACGCTTTTAACTAAGTGAATTCATTAAGCAGTACATTACGTATAGAGAAATAGATAGATAAATAGATAGATAAAAAAAAGGGAAAAATAAATAAATAACTTAAAATCAATCAATGGTTTCCACCTAAGAACTTCATTTATTTGGACCATTCACTGAATTTTCTCAATACACGGACAATGAAGACACCTTTAATAATAAAACCTCACCTGCAGCCGTGATTTCATGGTGTCCTGGAGAGCAAGTTCGTCAATAGTGTTGTTGATGGCGTGGTGGAGGTGTGTGCGGAGTTCCAGGGTAGAGGCGAGGCGGTGATCCAGTCCCTGTGTTACCGAGCTCTCTGCCGACTGTGTCCTCTCCTCTGTGTAGCTCTCAGTGCGGCGACTCTGACCACGCAGCCTCAGAGGAAAAAGAAGATGAAGAAGGAGGAGAAGGAGAAGGAGGAGGAGGACGAAGGAGAATAAGGTATAAAGTTGCAAGCTAATCTCACCTACTAATCTTCATATTGTAGTCGTTTGTCATTATGTCATCAGAATAATTCATAGTTTATCTGAATTTTTAACTAACTTACAACCCAGACTTTCGTAAATTCCAAAGTATCAGAAAGAAAGAATAGCATTACAACTTCACAACATTATGACAATTTACAGTGGTTTGTTGTTATCAATAATCAAACGTTTTATATAAAAAAAAAACGTATTAAGAACGCAAGTTGTAGACTACCATACTGTTCCTTGCATTGATTCATCAGTAAGTCGTCAATATTGTACATCAACGGTAATCTGAGTGATGGAGGTGAACTGACTTTTCCGAGCGTTGCAGGAGGTCCTGGGCGTGGTTGTGTTGGTCCTGGTGGTGGCCTGCCCAGCGAGTAGGCGTGAATTCACCTGCCCGGGCCTCCTCCACCGTCTGCAGCGGAGACGCGGCTCTCACCAGCCTCTCTCGCCATCCTGTCACGTCAACGGCACTGCAAAGGAAGGGAAAATACACATCCCGAGGCCATTATCATTATTATCATCATTATTATTACTATTATTATTATTATTATTATTATTATTATTATTATTATTATTATTATTATTATTATTATTATTATTACTACTATCATTACTATTATTATTATTATTATCATGTAAGGTATCTTAAAGGGATTTTTATACTAGTTTTTATACTAGTTTCATAGATACAAATTATATATAAGTACATTGATAAGAGGACCTACATTGATATGGATATAAATATAGTAACTTATTTTGGGTATAATAATAC
>JAXIVD010004876.1:2500-30000 GCA_036785275.1 Cancer borealis | reverse complement strand
AAAAATTTTGTTTGGCTATTATTGTTATTATTTCATATTTTTTCAGTATATATTGTGATAAACTGAACTCGTGTGACTATCTTAACTGTGGGGAAAGCAGCCCCCAGACTGACTAACCATCACCATTGTTGCAAGTCCCCAGGCCGGAGTCCAAGCCGGCTGCTGCCCTGTTCAGCACTGACTGACCATCACCATTGTTGCAAGTCCCCAGGCCGGAGTCCAAGCCGGCTGCTGCCCTGTTCAGCACTGACTAACCATCACCATTGTTGCAAGTCCCGAGGCCGGAGTCCAAGCCGGCTGCCCTGTTCAGCACTGACTGACCATCACCATTGTTGCAAGTCCCCAGGCCGGAGTCCAAGCCGGCTGCCCTGCTCAGCACTGACTGACCATCACCATTGTTGCAAGTCCCCAGGCCGGAGTCCAAGCCGGCTGCTGCCCTGTTCAGCACTGACTGACCATCACCATCGTTGCAAGTCCCCAGGCCGGAGTCCAAGCCGGCTGCTGCCCTGCTCAGCACTGACTGACCATCACCATTGTTGCAAGTCCCCAGGCCGGAGTCCAAGCCGGCTGCTGCCCTGTTCAGCACTGACTGACCATCACCATTGTTGCAAGTCCCGAGGCCGGAGTCCAAGCCGGCTGCTGCCCTGCTCAGCACTGACTGACCATCACCATTGTTGCAAGTCCCCAGGCCGGAGTCCAAGCCGGCTGCCCTGTTCAGCACTGACTGACCATCACCATTGTTGCAAGTCCCGAGGCCGGAGTCCAAGCTGGCTGCTGCCCTGCTCAGCACTGACTGGGCTCGCTGCGGCTTACCGAGGGTTCCTGCAGGACCGGTTATAGTTAGGTTAGGTTATAGTTTAGGTTAGGTTAGGTTAGGTAAGGTTATGGTTAGGTAAGGTTATTGTTAGGTTAGGTTAGGTAAGGTTAAGGTTAGGTTAGGTAAGGTTATAGTTAGGTTAGGTTAGGTTAACACCCACTAAACACACTCAAACTCACCCTACACCCAGGATGGTGAGCTGGGGGTTGGTCCGGCATATCCTTTCTCCTTTGTGGTGACAGTGTGGTAGAAGGCAATGGTGGCTGTGGTAGACGAAGCCCCCATGTCAATAAACAGGATATATTGTGCCGTTCCGTTAATTTCCTTGCGGTGAAACATTCCATAATTGAGTGTAACGGCTGCATTGCTTGACATCAGTTATTCAGATTCCTCTTGTATGTCGTCAGATTCCTCTTCTAACTAGAATAATAATAATACATCAATAACAATAATAACTAATAATAATAATAATAACAATATATAATTTGACATTACGCTCCTATTCCACTTTTTAAATATTGAAACTACGTTAGCCTGTCTCCATAAGCTGGGTACCTCACATGTGCTTACTGATTTATTAAGGATGTCCGTTAAATTCCCACTACCTATATCTCTCTCTCTAGCAAGAGGGAAAATTATCTCCAATACAATCAGAATCTTGTCTATCAATTTAAGGCTGAGAATCTGAACCAATTTGAGAACATTACCTTATGGATTCTATGCTTCCTCCCTCTCTTCCTCTTCCTTATACTGCTCATTCTACTTCTTCTCTTCCTTCTATTCCTCCTCCTCCTACTCTTATTCTTCTTCCTCCTCCTCTTCTCTTCTTCCTCTTTATCCTCCTCCTCCTCCTACCTGTCCGTCCGGCAAAATCTAAATAGTTATGTCTACCTTACCGCGTCTATATTCCATGAAAAAGATATTCTACTCGTGATCCGGCATATCAATTATAACTTGTCCTCGGCATATTAATTATAACTTGTATAAATGACACGTATATTCATATAGGAACACGAGGCCACCAGCGCAGCCAGCGAGATGAGCAGGATGTAATGCAACAGTTTCAATCATCATTCATATCATCATCATCATCATCATCATCATCATCATCACACACTAGATAAAAGTTACTCATGAACCAAGATATTTTGACCAATAAACTTTCAAATTGAATGTTGTGTTATTCTCCTGAAGGGGGAAGTGACCCTGGTTTTATATATGGTATATTAATGTCGTCCTCTTCAATACTAGACCTAAATATAGAAATGTATGGAACTTTGAAATAAATAACTTTTTTTTTCCATACATGTTAAAATGAAATAAAATTTGACAAACTCACCTGAACTTAACTAATTGAAAAGGAATGTTAACTACATCCACAAACCATTTCCTACGATGAATAAAAAACAATATTTCACTCTGCTTTGTCACATTTCATATTATATTATATTATATTATATTATATTATATTATACCTACAGGAGCTTAGTGCCAACATATAAAATATTATAGTTTGTTACCATGAAATGCTTATTTATTATAATTAAACAAAATATTACAAACCTCTAATCTTGTCACCGAGCAATACTGAGCGTGCAGTATTGTCTTAGTGAACGCAGCCATACGCCCGCCCAGCTTTCTATTTATCTATGTTTAACTATAATACACTGTTCCCTGGGGCGCGTCACTGCTTGCTTGAACTTCCAAAAGTCCCTCTCACTATATGACCTTCCTAAGGTAGTGTCATTTAATGTGTAGTCTACAGACCTATTACCTATCACCGGTAAAGATTCCTAACCTAACCTATTCGATATCTCCTTACCTACTGCAAATTCAACCTCAGAAACTTGTTAAGATCACCTCAAACAGTTATGCCGCTGAATTACTGAAAAAAATATGATTTATTCTGGGTTACGTTAGGTTTGGTTAGGTTAAGTTAGGTTTTGTTTGGTTAGGCTACGTTAGATTTAGTTTGGTTAGGTTAGGTTACGTTAGGTTTGGTTAGGTTAAGTTAGGTTTTGTTTGGTTAGGCTACGTTAGATTTAGTTTGGTTAGGTTAGTTTTGGTTAGACTTATTGAACTGCAGCTCTGGGGAGGTTATGCTAACAAAGTTATTTTATTTGTTAATTTTTTACATCTTCACCAGAATGGTGTGTGGCTACGAAAGAAAATTGCTTGTGTTCAGGTAAATGTTTTCTAATTGTCAACCTCTGTTTAACAGCGGCCCGAACAGTGATAAGGGTCACTGCCATATATTTTTATTTATGGGAGATTTGTTTTCTCCCCCTGAAAGCGGGTCACAAACCCCGTCTGAGATCAGGTACATCATTACTGTTTGGTGAACAGGGACCACACACTTATAACAGACTTGGTCCATATGTCTCCTACCCGGCGCGGGGATCGAGCCCGCAACCTCTCGGGTCGATTAGGTTAGGTTAGCTACGGTTTAGTTCGGCTAGGCTTGGTTATATAAGATTTTTACCCAAAACTCAGGTACATGTCGTATCTATAAGCCAGCACTATGAGGATACAACATTTGTTAGGTTATGTTTAGATTAAGTTAGGTAATGTTATGTTAGGTTATGTTAGGTTCGGTACCGTACAATATTATTCCATTTATGTATTTAACGCACTATTTTTCAACTAAGGTGGCGTCATTTCCCAAATTAAGGTGGAAATCAGTATATCTTACTCAAATAAGTAACTATTTAAACTCTTTGGGCCGCCATATCTCCTTTTTTTTGGGTGTTTTTCAAGGGAATTCGGTTTGCAAGCTGAAATTCGTCTCCCAAGACATATCCAGACCTTATTACCGCACCAGGAAACCAGAAAAATTAGCAAAATACTAAACATATGTCCCGGTTATGTCACGGAATTTTGATGAAGTTTAATTTGTTATTTTCAGTTATTCTTGTTTATATCATTTGTTTGGGTATATTAATGTTATTTTAAGTGTGTTTGTATCACTATTTTTTTTCTTCCATATTATTCTTCCTCCTCCTCCTCCCTTACCTGAGTGTCCCCCGCCTAATTACATATGACCTAGAACCACAATTACCTGTATACCGCATCCCCTCCATCTTTCTCCCCATTAATTAACCACAGGACGAGTGAGGCAGTGGGGGGGAGGGGGGTGACTAATTAAATCAACCACTCTCTCTCTCTCATTACACAGATCACGTTAGTGACTCCCTCTCTCAACCAGCTGTCAGAACACACACACACACACACACACACACACACACACCACTATCATACTCATCCATAATTCATTTGCGAGCCGCGATGCACTGCGCTACATCTAACAGGAGTGTGTGTGTGTGTGTGTATGTTGCTGTCACAACACAGCCGCCTATCCACTCCGTGAAATCACTGGAGGCGCGTTCACTTGTCAACCTTTGGCCGTCTCGACTCGACTCAACAGTGTGTGTGTGTGTGTGTGTGTGTGCATCTGCCTGGTCTTGCCTTGCCTACAGTGTAACCAACGCATCTGCTTCCCAAGGCACGTTCACGGTATCCACACACACACACACACACACACACACACACACACACACACACACACACATGGGATGGTGAGCCCACACGGTATAGGAGTCTAATAAAAGATTTTAATTGACACCAATGTGGAAAAGAAAATCCATCTTATTATATTTCTGCCCATAAAGGTTTTTCGCCGTTGAGTTGGTAACACTGACGGGAGCTTCTACAACTGAAACGAAGGAATAAAGGCGTACCACACTTATCCTTCCCTTACGTCTTTTTAGACCTTATGGTGGAGTAGTATTAGGGTGAGGTTAGGATGGTTGTAGTGTGTGGTTTGCGTTTACCACCACAGAACACCACAACTAAACCTGACTACCTTGAACGAAACGAGGCGATGATACTAGCAACGAAAAAATATATATATTGGACAACGAAGCCGATACATAAAAAAAAAAAATGAATGAAGAGAGAAATCCAGTATTCTCTCTTAAGACATCCTTCCCTTCCCTTCCCTTCCCTTCCCTTCCGTTCGTTCCACACATTGGGGTTGAAATCCTATGATAATACAAAGAGTATCCACCTTATGAACGCCCCAGTGTGCCATGGAACTCTGGTCATCTTATGGGGCGTTAAATAGTGCTACGTAGGTTGGCAGGAAGAACTGAATAATATTACTGGAGTAAGTGTGGTATGCGCGGTGTATGTGGGTGTTAATATGAAGTTAATTAAACGTCAGATGTGGAGTAATACACGAGGTAGCTTTGTCATGTGTTCAGACAAGCGAGGTGTTCTTAATGTGTGAGTGTGTGTCAAGAGGGTTGGCAGCCCTGAGAAGACACGTACACACTCCTTCACCGCCCACTCAATACTTAAATATCCTTCCTTCTAACACCAGCACACACACACACACACACACACACACACACACACACACACACACACACACACACACACACACACACACAGACATAGACATATAAATAAATATATAAGCTACAGATATAAAAAAACCAAACGTAACGGGTGAATGACTCACCCTCCCTCCACCGCCCACTCAATACTTAAATATCCTTAATTCTAACACCATCAATCACACACACACACACACACACACACACACACACACACACACACACACACACACACATATATATATACACACACATACATAGACATATAAGCTACATATAAATACAAAATAAGCTAACAAGTGAATGACTCACCCTCCTAGTGAGTGACGTCATATCCGACATGCAGCGACAGGCAAAAATCCTTCCAACACACATATATACATACACATATATATATAAATGATACATACATTATAAAAGGAATTAACACTCACGATACACCTCAGACAGCAGGTAGGAAGGTGGCTTGATGATGGAGGCTCGGCTATGACACACACACACACACAAACACTACCACAAAGCCCGCCGGGAACTGACTGACCACTGAGAGTGAGGCCACGCGAACGTCCACGGACACCCACGCGCACAGCTGCCCACGCACACGCACACACACACACACACACACACACACACGCGCTAAATACAATTAATTGGAGGAGGAGAAAGAAGATTAGTAGTTTAAGGAGGAGGAGGAGAGCTTAAATATTTCCACGAGACGCATTCTGACGTCATACACACACACACACACACATACACTCGCAGGCAGCTGGCTTCATGACGTCACACAGTGTGGAAAGAATTCCTCAAAATCTATATTAATTGATTACTTCTTGATTTTTCAACATAAACTATTGATAATATTAATACACAGTACACTGAAAGGAGATAAGAGTGATTCTGGAGTGTAGAAGAGGCGAGACAATATTAATAAAAGTGAAATGATGTCATTGCTAATGGTGACGTCACTCTAGGCTCTCAACGTTTGTAAATACTTTCATTAATATCTTAATAATCAATCAATATACACGCTAAGATCGAGTCTAGGACGATAGAAAAACTTAATTAGATTATAAGAATGTAAAGATATTGATACACAAAGCTGTCTACGTAAAGAAATATACTGAGACGGGATTTGTATACAATTCAAAACTTAACGATCTTAAAATATTATTTTGTCTTTGAATAAACGTACATAATAATAATACTAAATGCTCCAAATTAACACACAATATACATTGATATCAATACAACATTATAAATCCAATAAGCTCAGTGAAAAAAATTGTCAAAAAACGATTACTTTTAAGATATAATCACCAGCAAAAAGATGCAACCTGAACATTACTATACAGAACGTTTCACTCACTCTTCTAGTTGATGTCTTTCTTTTCTTGTTGTTTTCGTCTTGTTCTTGTCGTTGTTTCTTGTTGTTTTCCTGTAGTTGTTGTCGTTTTTTCTTGTTGTTGTACAGGGGAGCGTGAGGCTGATGGTGGTGATGGTGGTGGTAGCCGTTGGTGCGCCGTCTTGCCGTCACAGTCAAGAGAACATTTGTATATAAAATGGATTATTATGCGTTTTAAAAGTATGGAAATGGATGTAGATAAATATGAAGTGTTATTAAGATGTATTAGGAAGTATTAATCATTGATATTAGCTAAGAATAAAGACGTTTTGTTGCGTCTCCCTCATTAACTCCGAGCATCAGTCCCGTGTCTCGCCTCGGCGAGAACAATTTTATTTTTATTCCTGTGTGATTCAGTGTTGTTATATATATATATATATATATATATATATATATATATATATATATATATATATATATATATATATTAAGTGACACCAACCCAAGTCCAAGTCCAAGTCTAAGCTTTAGGTGATGGATTGAGTGACAGTTGTGGGATGTTAATTTGTTGCTTTACTGTCGATCAGATGGAAAACATACACTAATCTCATTATAATTATACATGTTTCTATTCAATGAATTATTTATTACTAATTGACAGTAATTTTTGAAAGACAATGAATTGGTATATAGCTGTTAAAGTTGTATGTTACGATAGAAATAAGTATATTTTCTTATCGATCAAAGCGAACATTAGTAAAAATATGCAACTGACAAGTGAATCAGTAAATTGTTTCTTTTAGGACTGTTCACAAAACCTTACACAGCCTTATTAAACACTTTGATATATAAATGGAGGTGATCATTATATGTGTATTGTTATAATGTATTAATGTAATGTAATTAACTTTGCAATTATTGGCCTTGAAAGATACAGTTTGTTTTTCAATTTCATTATGGTTAAGTCGAAACATTTAAACACACGTCCAATTTAGATAAATTTAAAATATCGAAGAAATAAAGACAATTCATATGATAAAATTATAATTCATGGAAATATATTAAATAGATACACATACAAGTATTCGTGTAAATTGTCTTAAAACAGAGTCGTTGATGAGAAATTAATAACAAAACAAATATTATGACGAATGATGATAAGAAGGTCTGTCTCCCCCCCACCCTGTCACTCCATCCCTACCCCTACCCTCCCTCTCACCCCCCAATTGCTTACCCCATCCTGTCACTCCTTCGCTACCCCTACTCTCCCTCTCAGCCCCCCATTCGCTTACCCCACCCCGTCACTGCATCCCTGCCCCTACTCCCCCTCTCAGCCCCCCATTTTCTTACCCCACCCCGTCACTGCATCCCCGCCCCTACTCCCCCTCTCAGCCCCCCCCCATTTGCTTACCCCACCCCGTCACTGCATCCCTGCCCCTACTCCCCCTCTCAGCCCCCCCCCATTTGCTTACCCCACCCCGTCACTGCATCCCAACCCCTACTCTCCCTCTCAGCCCCCCCCTTTGCTTACCCCACCCCGTCACTGCATCCCAATCCCTACTCCCCCTCTCAGCCCCCCCATTTGCTTACCCCACCCCGTCACTGCATCCCCGCCCCTACTCCCCCTCTCAGCCCCCCATTCGCTTACCCCACCCCGTCACTGCATCCCAGCCCCTACTCCCCCTCTCAGCCCCCCATTCGCTTACCCCTCCCCGTCAGTTCCTCTATCTCCCTACTCCCACTTCCAACTAACAAAATGTGGAATATCTCTTGTTTACCATTAGGAACTTAAGTTTAATGACTTGAAACATATACATCATGACAAAACGCAACTTTTTGGTGTACTGGGGCAATGAATCAGTTCAAAATAAGCCAGAAATATGAGGAAAACTGACGGAAAGGTTGATTTTGGCTTCATAAAATGGCCTATAATTAAGCTATACAGCATTATATCTATATATCTTTAACTTTTCATAAAGTTTTAGCATCATATCTATCTGTTGGTATGACTCGCGTGCTTGTACGAGTCCTTTGAAAAAATGAGATTTTGGAAAAACGACTGACTTAAAGAGATGATTTCAGCTTCACAAAACGGTCTGCATATAAGTTATACATGATTATATCCACGTATCTTTATCTTTTCATGAGATTTTATCATCATATCTATCTGTGGATATGTCTGGCGGGGTTATACGAGTCCGTTGGGCAAGTAAGGTTACTGAGAAATTTGGGGTGACTGCCTGCTTGCCCCGCCCCGCCCCGCCCCGCAGCGCGCACCGCCTGTCTGCATCCTGCCCTCATCTAAACACTACCTTATATCACACACATTACATAAGCATACAAGCGCCCGCGTACCCTAACACTGTTTATTATATGACTTTCACATCCTTACAAGTGAATATAGTACAGTTAATACATTACACAACGTATGTGTTTAATAATACCAGATGACATGGTGTTGAGGTGACGTGGTATCAGTTGTGTGGTGGTCGTTAAAAGCGGGGCGGGGCGGGGCGGGGCACACACACACACACACACACACACACACACAAGGCAAGGCAAGATGGGATGGGGCAAGGCCGGAACACTGGTCGGAATGGGTTAATATGAAGTAGAAATGGGTTGGAATGGAATGGATAGGAATGAAATGGCTAGGAATGAATAAGGAGGAAAAAGTTACAATTTGAGATGCTAGGAACAGACTTATCTTAATATTTAGGCTTTTAAAATGTTTTCCGGGGCTTGACGAGACTTAACGGGGCTATACGGGGCAAAAAGTTTCTCGTATCGCCTGTGATTTAATAATTTATGTGGCATTTTCACGCTTAAGTCCCGCCTCGATCGCCTGTGTTCCTGCATCACGGCCACCAACACACTGCTTGACTCTCCCTCGCTCCTCTCCGTACCAACGAAACAATATTTACACACAGGGAGAGAATATAGCAGGAAGGAAGAGGTGTATGTGTGTATGTGTGTGTGAGAGAGTTATGTATGGTTCAATATATGTACACACAAATAAATATGTATAAATATATATAAATATGTATAAATAAATAACTATATATACATTTCCTCTAGTCCAATGGTGTGGGAGACGTTAAAATAGATCAAGAATTCAGTGACGTCAGAGCGAGTTAGGTTTAATATTGCTGCCTGTCTGTCTGTCTGTCTGTCTGCCTTGCTCGCTCTGTCAGTCTGTCTGTCTGTCACACCTTACCTCCCTCCCCCAGCACATCTTACTTCCCTCCCCCTCCCTCAGCCTAGCAAGCAGGTAATATAATAATTAATTAGTTAAGTTAATTAGTTCCACACCTTCACTCAGTACTCAGGTGAATACAAACACTAATCACTTGCTAATTACTCATAGGTAAGGTTGTATTTATATCAATTAGTCACACTAAACACCTGTAATTGTGTAATTAATGTGTTATAATGAGACTAACTTAGCTTTATAATGTATCAATTAAAATGTTTCAAAATTAAGTTATAATGTAATAAATGTTATATAATGATTTCTTAATTAAATTATTATTATCATTATAGTGAGTGTGTGTGTACTCTTTGGTTTATAATGTAATAGTTTTGAAAATGCTTCATAATCATTAAGTTATAATATAATACATGTCTTATAGTGAGTGTGTGTGTCTGATAGTCACTTTATAATACAATAGTTATAGTATAAGGCTTTCAAAATTAAGTTATAACACAATACATTAATACATTGAGTTTGATTTGATTGTTCCGAGACAGACCTCATTTTCAGATTAACTCGTCTTACGGATAAATTTTTCCGACTAAGATTAATTGAAATATAATCAATCCGTCGTAATCCCCTAAAAATCTTGGTATAATTATGTTGTTAAGTCCACTACACACACTCCTCTGTTATGTTTTTCAATGATTTCCTTCTTCAACTGCTACGCTGCCTTGTATGACGCGTATAATATGTGACGGCTCTGCGTAATAATAATTTTGACCTTTCGTACGCTACAAATAATGGTTAAGAATGTTGGCGCGTAAAGCCAGTTAACCACACAATGTTGAACGCTACTGTGGTAATATATGTTCTTCCTGTTCTGAATCCAAATTGTCTATCTGTTAATATTCCTCCTCTTGCTAAGTGTTCTGTTGATTAGGTTGGTTAATGACACCCATAAATAAAAATTAAAAACAGAAATTACACACACACACACACACACACACACACACACACACACACACACACACACACACACACACACACACTTGTCTCTTCTATCCACATGCCATAACCTCAAAGTGTCATCCAGGGCCGTGGACGGAAGGGTCAGGCGGGGTCATAGGTCGCCAGTCAAGAGAGGTCACCATTCCTCGATGACCTTGGAACACTACCACAAAGGTCTGACTTAAGCTTTACATGAGGTTAGGTTAGGCTAGGTTGGGTTAGGTTAGGAAGGGTTGACGTCACCTCGGGTCCAGCAATTCTCCTTCCGTTCCCTCCACACGGGAACCCTTGAGGCTCGGCCGTGAAGGAAGGATTACCGTAAACAGCCAGCACCAAACACTGACACAAGTAAATACAACTAAAGTAATGCACATCACCCATTAAGGCTTCAAATACAATCATATCCATCAAAAAATCACTATCAGTTATACAAATATGACAGAAAATTGATAAGAAGGTGAAGAAAACTGATTCAATTCATTCAGATATGTCCATAAGACTGTACCAGGAAGACTGACACACACACACACACACACACACACACACACACACACACACACACACACACACACACACAGGAGACTCACCTGGGAATCCCTACAAAATGTAATGCAATTAATTCTTCTTCCTTCTGTAGCAAGGGACAGGAACCTCCATAGCTCCCCTGCTTGACATCCTTCCCCTTCCCCTTCCCCTGCCTCTTCCCCTGTCCCTGTCCCTGCCAACTCTAAGGAAATCACTTTAATTAATACTTGATTTGTTAATTTAGAAGTATGTAAATGTGATTAATTACCTCAACAGACAGACAGACAGACAGACAGACAGACAGACAGACAGACAGACAGAGAGACAGATAGATAGGTGAAGAATTATTGACATTTATTCACCTCTCAGCTTATAGATGTGTGTATATGTGTACAGACATACAGACATACAGACATACAGAGAGAGACAGAGAGAGAGAGAGAGATTACTATATTATCATTACTTATAGATAGAATGAATACACGACAGATATATATTTACGTGAGTTTGAGTGTGACTTCTTGGAGTAATTTGAGTCTTTGAACGCGTGGAGTAAGTGGATATTACCCTCGAAGCAGACCATCCACCCTCACTCCACCCAACTCCTCCTCCTCCTCCTCCACCTCCTCCTCCAACTTCTTCTCACTCTCTCCTTCCTCCTCTTCCTTCTTCCCTGAAATATATAATATATATATAAATAATAGAATAAAATAAAATTGGTTCTAAATAATCTATAAAAATACAGAAATGAATAAAGTATTAATCAAGGTTTTTGTTCCTACTACTCTGCTCTGCTATGCTATGCTATGCTATGCTATGCTATGTTATGCTATTATTATTATTATTATTATTATTTTCAGCTGTCCGGTATTCATCGTATAGACTCCACTGAGTTGCCATCACACTGTTCTCCTACGACAGACAGACAGACAGACATAGACCAGACAAAAGATATATTACTACGGACACAAACATCTACCCGAGACAAGATATATTACTAATGAAACAAACATCTACCTGAGTGAGAGAAAAGATATTGCTACGGAAACAATATCTACCCGAGAGAAGGTAAGTATATTCCTTCGGCAGCGATATCTGACACATACTTCATCTTTTATGCTATTGGAGGACCAGGCAAGGGCATAATACCTAACCTAACTTAACCTAACTTAACCTAACCTAACTTAACCTAACTTAACCTAACCTAACTTAACCTTCCGAGTACCCAGCTTAAGCATGACAGGTCTGCACGCGGACTCAGTAATCTGTCAGCCAAGTGAATGCAAGGCCAGCACACTACCACTGTTAGTTAAGGTAATAATTATATAACATTCATATTATTTCATTCACTCCTAAAGTCAAGTGTTAAATCCATTCAATATAAATATAGATTAACATAGATCAAATATATATTAATATGAATAAATAGAAATATCAAATAAATATCAAATTGTAGCTTAGTTGTGGTAGCAGATTATTGAGTAGTTATATCTGGGATGAGTGTGACATGTGACCTCTCTTGACCTGACCTCACTAACCCACTCATACGTTTCTGAAGCCAAGCAACATTACAAACATGACGGGGTTACATCTTAAAATAACCTGACATAACCTAACCTCTATATTATCATTTCTATTGAGCTAAATATATTTTTTAATCATTATATAGAAAGTTTTAAAATGTTTATCAGATGCTGCAAAAAATATTTCTAATATCTCTCTCTCTCTCTCTCTCTCTCTCTCTCTCTCTCTCTCTCTCTCTCTCTCTCTCTCTCTCTCTCTCTCTCTCTCTCTCTCTCTCTCTCTCTCTTTCTCTTTCTCTTTATCTCTTTCTCTTTATCTCTCTCTCTTTATCTCTCTCTCTCTCTCTCTCTCTCTCTCTCTCTCTCTCTCTCTCTCTCTCTCTCTCTCTCTCTCTTATATTAATGTGTTTTATTATGAAAAATGTGTGTGTGTGTGTGTGTGTGTGTGTGTGTTGATTAGTATAATAACAATAAAAAGTCTGCGGGGTTACTCCGAGGAATAGGATGAATGGCATACCATAGTGAAAAAAGTCTACGGTGCTACTCCCAGGAATACAATTAATGGAATTCCGTAGTAGAAGGGTTAACATCAACAATATGTTAAACTTGTAATTTTATTCTTTATTTTAATTATCACCATATATAATTTTTTCGTACAATCACTTTCTTCATAATTAAATAATATATCATAGGTAATACTATTTAAACAATGGTTAATCTGAACAAGGCATATATATTAATAAAAAAAGGAAGAAAGAGATGGATATACATATATAACTAACTGGCAGCTGCTATAGAGTAAATGTAAAATTTAATAAATTCAAACCAGTCTTAACCTCACAGGTAAGTGCCAATGTGCCTATCAGGGAGTAGGTCTCCATTTCTTATGTTCTTATGTTCTTATATTCTTATATTCATGCAGTATTTCACTCAAAAACCTGTCATTTCTACTCAGTATCGAATATTTAGTTCTTTTTCTAAATGCCACGTAATACAGAAAATGTTGTTGTTTGTCAAGTGACGAATTATACAAATTGTTAAATATATTAATATATAGCGATATTGAATCCCTGCAAAGGTATCATTACGTTTATATATGTTAGTTACTATAAATATATATCAGTTTTAGTCAAGAAAGTTGACGTGATTTCGTTATAATTAGGTTTAAAGTTGATAAATATTAGCTGGCATCTTAGTTAGAGTCGAGGAGTTCAAGGTCATTAAAGGGTTAATTCTTCTTTTATTATCTGTTTCTCTCTCTCTTCCTCCATTTATCAACTCTATTTACCTCTTCCCTCATTCGTAAAAAAAAAAAATTCAAAAAAATTTGAAAAAAAAACTTTGACATCAGCAGAACGAGACGAATACACAGAGCCAGAAATATGTGAAAAAAGATAAATATTTAATGAGTTAGAGAGCGATAAAGAGAGAGAGAGAGAGAGAGAGAGAGAGAGAGAGAGAGAGAGAGAGAGAGAGATTGTGTGTGTGTGTGTGTGTGTGTGTGTGTGTGTGTGTGTGTGTGTGTGTGTGTGTAATAATTATTATTATTAAAAAATACAAGAGTGAAATAGTGTTAAATATTATATTAATGATAAATATAATTTGTTACAAACATATATCCTATACTTATAATACATTTAAGTAGCTCGTCAGGCATCAGATTGCAATCATTATAATATACAAGGCATTTTAACCACCTTATGTTAACAAAATTGTGATGTGTGGCTCTGTTGGATGCAAGATATATACTGCGCTTTTAAAATTAATTTTAGAGACTTAATAATAGACGCCAACTCACTAAGCTATAGACATGACCAATAAGTCTACTAACTGAAGTTGGTGCCTATATTTCGGTGAATGCAGTTTCAAAATGGTATTCTAATAATTTGTCCTGATGAGGTGTGAGAGAACGTAAAGAGGTAACATTAAGGAAACTAAATAGTGTTAGTAATGGTGTTGAAAGGAATAGTCATACGATAATTATTCTATCTTGCTGCAGGGAAAAGCTTAAGTAATTTTAGGCCTCGAGGTTTGCAAAGTCAATTACCTGATAGATCTTTATAATTTCTGGTAAAAATAATGCTTAGGTCAACTAATTACGCAATAAGCACACATACATACACGCACACACAGACAGACAGACAGACCGGCACAGGCACATGGACAGAGCAGAAAATGCTTGTGCTTTTGAGCTATAGTATATAAAGAGAATGTCAACTGTATCATCCTTTTTGCCACAGAAATGACTATTTTTCTCATTTTCTCGAATGCTATTAAAGGTATTGAAAATATTTTTGCAGCATCTTATAGACATTTTAAAACCCTACAACTTTGTCTCAATACATTATTGCCTAAGACTAATAATCACGCAGTAAAATGACGTTTTTAACCTTAATTTTAGTCATTTTCCGGTTAGAAAATAATAAAAGAAATATTTCCGTCACATAAACGGGAAAGAGCATATGAATTGAAGTTGTACATCTTCAATAAACCATAATAAGCTATATGGAGCCAGTTTTCTTGAATTGAAATTTGTTGATCAAAATTGACCTGTAAGCATTAATTTGTATAGGAGAAACGTTTTTTCTCCGTAGACTTTAACGGCGCCCAAGTCTCTCCCGCAGGGAGACACTTTCTATTAAATAACTCGAAAAGTATGAGGTTAACGTAAAAGATGTATAGAGTCAATTAGATAGAGCAGAAAACGCTTGTTCTAATGAGCTATAGTATATTGAGTTTAGTTTCTAAACAACCGAGAAAATTTTCCTCTTCTTCCTCTTCTTCTTGTGACCTGTTCAGTTTTGTGGTGGGGGAGATTGGCTTTGCATCTGCATCCTCTTTTCAGTATTTTGGACTTATTTTGTCATTTTTTTTGCGTTCTATGGATTGTTTACGGTTTGTTTATTATTAATATATCTTAATTTAGGGTGCTGTAAGGTTTGTTTATGTTTAATTATGGTGTATTGGATATGTGAAAATAGTGATATTTTTGTCCTTTTTTTTGAGTTTTGATTTTTTTTGGGTTTGTTCATGGTTTTTATTGTGCTTAAATATGTTTTTACATATTATTCAATGGTTTATAGTGGTTTAATGTCACTATTGTTGTTTATTTACATTTTCGCATATTTTGAGTGTAAATGAATATCTTTTTATGAAATTAGTGTAACTTGAATATGACAAATAGTTATGTTGAAGCTGATTAGGTATTCTAGTCTTTGTTTTGAAATATATATCATTGTTTATCTCTGTCTCATAGACTCTGCCGGACCACTGACATCTGACGGGCCAGTGTAAGTACCAAAACATTTTATCAATTCTTCGCCTTACCTCTTTATCCTCAGCCTTATAATTAACAGGCAAGGTAAAATAAAAAATCTAGTATATTTTACAATCATTAATTACTTGCGTTGTTAAGTAACTAGGTTTATTTTGATGTTTGTTTACATATTGTAATGTTAATGTATTTTTTGCAATTCTTGGCAAAACTTGACCATACTTTCGCATAGCGTTGAGTTCATTGACTTTGCTATTTTTTTGTGTTTATTACGTATAATCAATAGTATTCTAAGGTTTATATTAGTTGAGATATAGGGATAATGTTTTTTCAAAAATTTGGTTATTTTCGTAGTTTTTTCAGCTTGTACGGTTTTATTATCATTCATTGTGTGTCTGAATAATTATTTATATCTTAATCTATGGTTTAGATTGGGTTAACTTGATTATTGTTGTTTGTTTGCTAAATTTGCACTTTTAATTGGTATATTTTCTATTTATTTTTTTCATGAAGTTAATGTGATTTCAATATAAAAAATAGTTATGTAGAATCTCGTTAGGTATCATAATCTATTCTTTAAAGTATATATAACTGCTTCACGATGTGTACTAAAAATTCATATTTTCGTTTTATATATACGTCATCGAATACTACTTTTTTTCATTTTTCTAAACCATTAAAATTATTCATCATTTATTATTATATTATTCATTAGATTTCCTTAAACAATCGGGTATAATAAAATATAAGGAACAGGCCTGGTTTCCCGTCTTGAAAGGCGGGACTGTTTTCTTGTTTACATCGGCCGCCGTGACACCCACAACACTGGAACAACTAGAGGCTGTGGCACCACAGCCTGCACGGCTCCATCAAATTCCCAAGAAGAAGAAGAACACTGGAACAGAAGGTTAATTAACGCTCACTGTCGTCTCTCCACATCCGCAGACCAACAATAACAGACATCTTAGGTGGCTCTCAAGACCCTGGCCTGGCCTTCAAAGTACTCAAACACACCAGGACCTTCATCCAAAGGACAGGTCAACTCAACAGGATCTGATCCACTCATTCATCTGCAACCTGCACTTTAAATTAAATAAATTATTCAGGTAGTCATAAGGCAGAAATTTTGTTTAGGTAAGCCATTTATCTTGTCTGGCAGGCCCTGAGTCTTGTCAACGTAGGCTTCTGGAAGCTATTGGCAACACAGTTAGAAGTATGAGAGTACTATGCTGTACCTTCCACCTTGATAGAGGAATGAAGGAACTTGCACTAGGATGGCATGTAGGAAAGGCATTAATAATTCGACACCTTCCAGGATGGCTCTGCGAGGGGTCCGAGTGGTGGAGATGGCAGGGTTGGCTCCGGCTCCATTCTGCGGCATGATTATGGCAGACTTTGGTGCAAGTGTTGTCTGGATTGACAAGGTGAGAATAATGGCATAATGATATTAGATCTGATAGATAGATAGATATTAGATAAGAAAGGAAATAGATATTATGTTTGTGTGTGCGTGTGTCTGTCTGTCAGTCTGTGTGTGTGTGTGTCTGTGTGTGTGTGTCATACTGCCTACATAATGTGTGTATATGTGTATATATATATATATATATATATATATATATATATATATATATATATATATATATATATATATATTTATATTGTGTGTGTATATATATATATATATATATATATATATATATATATATATATATATATATATATATATATATATATATCTCCGCAGTTGCCATCATACGCCCTCGTATCTATCAGTTAATGGGATTCCGTCGGCTCACCACAGATTCCTAGCATTTTCTCCATCGACCACTACATAAGTAAGCTGGTTAACTCTCTCATCGCTACTGTGAATAACTTTTGTATATATGTACCTAGTGTAGGGTATATTTAATCTTACTGCCGTTATCTCCTCTGCAGGGGCGTGTGCTAATGATATCTGTATCTTGCACACCGGAGGCGTATCAAATCAGGAGATTCAGAGCTGGTTGAGGATTCTACGTTTGAACTTTGCACTGTCTGTTAGCATAGGAGAGAGCGTGACGGGTGAGTGTGGGTGAGGCGCTTTATATAAGACTATATTTTATTCAGACTTTTAGTTTTGGTTTTGTCACTTGGTTTCTCACTATTACATTTTTTCTAAGACTATATATTTTTTTCTACAGTGATCAACCCTACTCCCACCATCACTGATCCATTCCCAGGCCACTCCGCAACCAGGGACTTTGAACATTGCGATACTTTTGGGGCACTAGAGGCTGTGGCACCACAGCCTGCACGGCCCCATCAAATTCCCAAGAAGAAGAAGAAGAAGTTAATTAACGCCATTACACTGCTTCATTAAGGTAATTATATATATCTTACCCATTAATTAGGGGTTGGAATGGGTCAGTGGGTGGCTGTAATGAGATATACAAGTAGAAGATGATGATTGAAAGACAGGTTAATTTATATAATTACCGCCATTACACTGCATCATTAAGGTATAATTATAAGCTGTACGAGGCTGTTAAGTGACTATATAAAAATAATCTTAAAGAGAAAATACGGTATTATTTTACATTTTCACCAGAATGCTCTAGAGAATATTGTCCAAGTGTTTAGAGATACGGCAGTCATACCCTGTTGTCATCCGCTATTGGTACGGCAGTGTGTCTTATTATTGACCTGGTAAAGCATTTTTCGAGTTATGTTATGTTAGGTACGGTTTGGTTCAGTTATATAAGCTTTTTACCCCAAAGCTAGGCAACTGCCGTACCTATATGGGAGCACTGTAAGGATACGGCACTCATTATGGTTATAATAGGTTAGGTTAGGTCCGGTTTGGTTCGGTTGAAATATAAAAAGCTTATATAACCGAACCTAACCGTACCTAACCGAACCTAACACATAACTGGCTGCCGTACCCTGATTTGTACAGCTGCCGTACCTCTAATTACTGTTTACTTGTAATGTTGTTTTAAGCTGTTTTATATGCTGTTTAATGCTGTTATATATGCTGTTTTAATGCTACCTTACTAAACATGAAAGGCTTACTCAACAGATACATGAATTCGGGGAGTCAATACGTACATGAATTCTAGGAGTCAATACGTACATGAATTCTAGGAGTTGACTGTTAGGTTGTATAGAATCATTTAAACAAGAGATTTTAGAAAGAATTATATCTAGTACTTACGCGATGCAATGTTTTCTTGTCTCTCGGAGGTTTTGTCAACTTGTGTCGATGAAAATGTTGCTGAAAGACGTCAACTCGGCCTGTAAGATAAATAATAATAATAATAATAATAACTAAGCTCAACAATAGTTCCCCAAGACTCTTATATAAAACACATTTCAACACAACCGCATTAATTACAGTGAAAAATACGAGACACTACAATATAACCAGTGATAATCAACTTAGCTCCCCCACTACCAACACATTTTCTCATTTCACATCAAGAAACATTTTTACCAGTAACTCAAATTGATCACTACACCACAATATCTGTTATCATCATCCTGAGCAGCTACTATCATTGTCTTATCTAGAGGTACAGTTCTCGCCGGCATCTTATCTGAACACATCTCTTGAAGGTATTGATGTTTTGATCTGATACAGCTTAACACACCCTGATACACCCTACAGAACATGTTAATCAGCTATAACTAGAAATGTGATGTGTAGACTGACTTGAGATGAAATATAATTCGTGATAATACTATACTTTATTACCACTACTTATTATATTGATTCTGGTGAGTAATTGGTGTTATTTATATCATATACCTAATTATTATATGACTAAAGTTGGATTATTTTTTAGACCTAACCTTGTTCATGGCTGTTAGGTTAGAATAATGACATTATTATTATATAGTGATTAAGTTTACAATATGAGAAACTCAAAATTCATAATAATTAATATGATAAGTACTTTCAATAAATCTAATTCATCTGGTGGCAAGTTTGTGCCTATAGAAGCACATGGTATGGTGTGAGTATGTCAGTTTGGACAATATTTTTAGTGAGGATAAATTATTCAGGTAGTCATAAGGCAGAAATTTTGTTTAGGTAAGCCATTTATCTTGTCTGGCAGGCCCTGAGTCTTGTCAACGTAGGCTTCTGGAAGCTATTGGCAACACAGTTAGAAGTATGAGAGTACTATGCTGTACCTTCCACCTTGATAGAGGAATGAAGGAACTTGCACTAGGATGGCATGTAGGAAAGGCATTAATAATTCGACACCTTCCAGGATGGCTCTGCGAGGGGTCCGAGTGGTGGAGATGGCAGGGTTGGCTCCGGCTCCATTCTGCGGCATGATTATGGCAGACTTTGGTGCAAGTGTTGTCTGGATTGACAAGGTGAGAATAATGGCATAATGATATTAGATCTGATAGATAGATAGATATTAGATAAGAAAGGAAATAGATATTATGTTTGTGTGTGCGTGTGTCTGTCTGTCAGTCTGTGTGTGTGTGTGTCTGTGTGTGTGTGTCATACTGCCTACATAATGTGTATATGTGTATATATATATATATATATATATATATATATATATATATATATATATATATATTTATATTGTGTGTGTATATATATATATATATATATATATATATATATATATATATATATATATATATATATATATTTATATTGTGTGTGTATATATATATATATATATGTATATATATATATATATATATATATATATATATATATATATATATATATATATATATATATTTATATTGTGTGTGTATATATATATATATATATATATATATATATATATATATATATATATATATATATATATATCTCCGCAGTTGCCATCATACGCCCTCGTATCTATCAGTTAATGGGATTCCGTCGGCTCACCACAGATTCCTAGCATTTTCTCCATCGACCACTACATAAGTAAGCTGGTTAACTCTCTCATCGCTATTGTGAATAACTTTTGTATATATGTACCTAGTGTAGGGTATATTTAATGCATGAGAGGGACGCAACACAAAAAAATAAAAAATAAATAAAATAAAAATAAAAATCTTAAAAACGATAGGTTCAATGTAGAATTACAGTCGAAATACAAGATGGTTTGTGATTCCTATGAACACAGAGTTGCCTTGGGGTCGGTGGGACTCTCTAAGGGAACACACTATTGGGAGTTTAAGATTGGGAGATACGATGGTGTGTGTGTGTGTGTGTGTGTGTGTGTGTGTGTGTGTGTGTGTGTTACTTACCTAATCCAAATCCTTTTCTAAAACTGGGTCAACATTTATATATATATATATTTTTTTCCTATCATTTCAATTTGATGAATAATAAAACATTTTTAAAAACCTGTTTATTTTATTTTATTATTTATTTTTTTATTTGCTTTTAATAAACAGTGCAAGGAATCTTAGCCTCGCCCACATACAAAAAACACGGTGTTTGGATATATAATAGTTTTGTATTAAGTCAACACACACACACACACACATACACATACACATATACACACATACACACATACATACATACACACACACATACACTCAAACAGGCTCTCTCTCTCTCTCTCTCTCTCTCTCTCTCTCTCTCTCTCTCTCTCTCTCTCTCTCTCTCTCTCTCTCTCTTTGTCATGATTTTTGCATTACATAATACACAATAATATTATAATTAATTAATAAATGGTCTTAGAGGCAATTATTACTATTATAAACTTATTAATTAATCTTATTAATTACACATTCCAAGTTATATTTATTTATTTATTTACATTTTGTTTTAAGCATTTTGTTAAGTGTGTGTGTGTGGATGAATTTTTGTCAACATAGTTTACATGAAAAAAAGGTGATTATTATTATTATCATTATTATTATTATTATTATTATTATTATGTATTATTCCAATTTGTACTCTGACATCCTATTCTCTCTCTCTCTAAAAATTCACACACACACACACACACACACGACAGATCACAAACACACACGCACCCATACGACAGATCACACACACACACAAGGTCAAATATACACAATCAACACACACACATGAGAGATGAACACACACACACACACACACACATACACGACAGATGACACTCACATACACACATACAAGAGGTCCACACACACACACACACACACACAAGGTCAAATAAACACACACATACACACATACATACGATAGATCACACACACACACACACACACACACACACACATGAGAGATCAAGACACACATATACTATAGCCGCCATTCCCCCTTAGACACCCATGCCGAGAGGTGTTAATTCCTTAATCCCTTACCGACTTCCCTCCCTCCCTCTCTCCCTCTTTCGCTCCCTCCCTTCAACCCCTTCCTTCTTTTTCTCTTTTTTTTTTTTTCTCTCTCTCTCTCTCTCTTTCTCTCTCTCTCTCTCTCATGCTCTTCTTCAATGCTCTTGCTCAATGTGGAGGAGAAATAAATTAATGTATAATATAGAAAAAAGGAGAGAGAGAGAGAACAAAAAAGAGAAAAAGAAGGAAGAGGTTGGAGGGAGGGAGCGAGAGAGGGAGAGAGGGAGGGAGGGAAGTCGGTAAGGGATTAAGGAATTAACACCTCTCGGCCAAGGTGTGCAAGGGGGATTGGCGGCTATAGTACATAAACACAGGCAGAGGTCAGAGGTCATGGTGACGGGGGGGGGGGGGGGGTGAGGGAGGGGTCAGGTCAGCGGCTACACGGTTTTGTACCTTATTGACATAGAATATAAGAGTGTGTTTGCTAGGATGCGGAAGATTTGAATATCAGCCCTAATTATTATCATTATTATTATTATTATTATTATTATTATTATCATCATTATTATTATTATTCATTATTCCTGTATTTTTCTCTTTATATAAATGTGTTCATCTATGTACAGCGATTATTATTATTAATTTTTTTTTTTTTAAGTAATGTTAAAAAAATACAAAGGAATATATATATGTTTATAAAGCTCTATTTATTATTATTATTATTATTAGAGAGAGAGAGAGAGAGAGAGAGAGAGAGAGAGAGAGAGTGAGTTCTCTTAATCTATCTTTTAGTGATTAAAGTTAATTATTTGCTTAAAGAATAGAGTGAATGATTATTAATTAATGGCATGGCATCTTGCATTCTATTAAGCTATAATGACGGGATTATTAACAGGTTTCATTAGTGTTCAGGTGTGTGTGTGTGTGTGTGTGTGTGTGTGTGTGTTTTATAAGCTTAACAATAACTCAATTATGTACATTGAAAAAAAATTATATATATACATTCCTATATACACAAACAAAAATAATAACAATAATAATGGTAATCAGAGAGAATTCCCTCGTATATAAATGACATAATTAATTAATCATTAAACCTAATTACTTACTATCACACTTAATTGACTTTCACTAAATCTTAAGTACATTTATATTATAGTAAAGTCAAGTCAAGTAACACACACACACACACACACACACACACACACACACACACACACACACGTACACTCACTCAAACAGGATCATGATAGTAATAGTAGTGGTGGTCGCATTTGCACTACACATACACACAAACAAACACAAACAAACACACACACACACTCAGACCGGATCATGGTGGTGGTGGTGGTGGTGGTGGTGTGGTGCGTTTGCATTAACCTGTAAATCCCTCCTCTTATCATACTCAGCTATGTGCCATGTCTGGTTAAGGTCAAGAAAGTGAGTGAACAGACGGTAGAGTGTGTTCCTCGCCTTCACCTCCACATACATAGCTAGGAAGAACGCCACGAAAAACATCACCCCACAGGTCAGCGTAACCACCTCAGATTTGGTGAGTTCTGCGTCGTCTTTCTTGGGCGGAACGCGGTCCTAAGGAAGGGATGAATGGTTAGTGTGTGCGTATGTGTGTGTGTGTGTTGGTGTGATTCTTTGTACTTTAATTTCATTTTTGAATATATATATATATACTTTCAATCTACTCTGTGATATATACATACACATACATACATATAAACAGGTGGATATCAAGGTACACACACACACACACACACACACACACACACATATATATATACATACATACATTTATACAAGCAGATAGGATTAATGTACACACACACATATATACAGGTAGAAGGATTAATATACACACACATACATACAAGCAGATTGCATTAATACATATATACACACACACACACACACACACAAAGTTAGATATCAAGGTACATACACACACACACACACACACACACATACATACATACATACATTTATACAAGCGATTGGATTAATATACACACACACAGACACATGCACAGCTAGATAGGATTAATATACACACACCCACCCATACACACATATAAAGAGAGCTAGATAGATATCAATATATACACACACATACAGTAGAATAAGTAGTAGTAGTAGTATCAGTAGTAGTAGTAGTAGTAGTAGTAGGTGCATTTAAGTTCACCTGTTTAAAGCAAATGATGGTGATAGTTGCACAAGCGGCCATCACCACCAAACACACCAGGAAGATAGAGTGCAACACCTTGTCTGCCCGGGTACATAAGGGAAGCTGCCAGTGGTGCAGCTGGAATGGGAGAGAAAAACACATGTAATTAGTGTGTGTGTGTGTGTGTGTGTGTAAGGAAGGACAGTCTTAAGGTAATGTGTGTTTAGTGAAATTAGTATTGGATTTTTCTGCTATTGTTGTATTGCAAAGTGAAAGTGAAGATCTATGTTCACTTTGATACTATAAATCATGTACAACCTTTCCAAAATAAATAAATACAATGGAAATATAATGAAAAAAATATATATATAATTGAAATATAATCCAAGTCTATTATATTCATTCTTGACAAATTTGCTTCATAACTTACCCTGAATTTTTTGTGTCTATGGAACTGGTAATTACAAAGTTCACATACAGGTGACTTTTTACACCTTTTCACCTCCAACCATTTCTGTAACACATCAGGAAACATATTAGTACACACACACACACACACACACACACACACACACACACACACACACATACATACATATGGGAGGAGTGAAGGGAGTACTGCTGGATTGGATGACAGATTATCTAAAGGATAGAGAAATGAGGACTGTGATTAGAGACACAAATTCAGAGTGGAGTGTAGTAACAAGCGGAGTACCACAGGGATCAGTGCTGGCATCCATCATGTTCCAGATATATGTGAATGGTATGCAGGAAGGCTTGAGTAGCTATATAAACCTGTTTGCAGATGATGCAAAGCTGATAAGGGTAGTATAGAGTAAGGAAGATTGTAAGGAGTTGCAGACAGATGTGGATAAGATTCATGAATGGAGCCTGAGGTGGAAATTGGAATTCAATGCTAAAAAGTGTCATGTGTTGGAGATGGGGAAGAGTAAAAGAAGACCCACATGGGATTACAAATTGGGGGACAATTTAATAACAAAAAGTAAAGAAGAAAAAGATCTGGGATTGATTATTCAAGACACCCTGTCCCCGGAAAGGCATTGAAATGGGATATTTGGCTCAACGTATGGGTTGCTAACAAATATTTGGGTGGCGTTTCACTATCTAGATACAAGTATGATGAAGAAAATTATAACCACCATGATACGGCCCAAGTTGGAATATGCAGCGGCGGTGTGGTCACCACATATGAAGAAAGATATAAGGAAGTTGGAAAGGATTCAGCGAACAGCTACAAAGATGGTGCCGGAATTGAAAGATCTAACCTATGAAGAGAGACTGAGAGAAATGAGTTTGCCAACATTGCAGGAGAGAAGAGAAAGAGGAGATATGATTACGATGTACAAAATGGTAAATCACATAGAGAAGATTGACAGACAAGATTTGGTGACGGTAACTGGAGGTGTGGACAGAAGAACGAGAGGGCATTCTAAGAAGATTGTGAAGAGTCAGTGTTTGAGGGATATCAGGAAGAACAGTTTTCCTCATAGAATGGTGGATATGTGGAATGACTTGAGTGAAGAAGTTGTCACAGCAACCAGTGTGCATACATTGAAGGAAAAGTTGGATAAATATAGTTATGGAGACAGGACATAATGAGCCTTGCTCGAACCCTGTAAATTACAACTAGGTAAACACACACACACACACACACACACACTTACATTGAGACATCCTTGGTGTATAAACTGCATGGTCCCAGCACACCTACATGGAGATATAAGAGTGTCCAGACCGTCACCTTGAGGATGGTGACATATGCGACACATTGGCATGGACGCCGTTGAAGATGAGGCTGATAACACACCTGTGGGGGGGGGGGGGGTGTGAGGTTAGGGTGTCTGTATGTCTGTCTGTATGTAAGTATGTGTGTGTATGTCTGTCTGTCTGTCTGTATTTGTTATTAGTAGTATAGCAATTACAGTACAGTATGTATAGTTAGGTTACTGTTATATATTTACATTCACACACACACATATATATATTTACATACATACAGACACACATACACATATATATTTACACACACAGACACACACACATATATGTTTAAACACATACACAAACACACACACATATATATATTTACACACACAAACACATAACATATATATATATATATATATTTACACACACAGATACACACACACATATATATTTACACACACACAGACACACACATATATATATATATATATATATATATATATATATATATATATATATATATATATATATATATATATATATATATACATATATATATATATATATATATATATATATATATATATATATATATATATATATATATATATATATATATTTACACACACACAGACACAAACACATATATATATTTACACACACAGACACACACACACAGACATATATTTACACACACACAGACACACACACACACACACAGACATATATTTACACACACACACAGACAAAATTTTGAATAAATAAACTTAACGTAGAAGTAATTAAATGCAACACATTAAATTAATTCAATAAATAGAGTTTGAACACACACACACACACACACACACACACACACACACACACACACACACACACACACACACACACACCAGTCTTGCAGTAGGATGGCACACGAGGGAAGGATGCAGAGTGGTGTAGGATGTGTTCTTTGAAGGACTCCCCAGGTTCAGAACCGCTCAAGGATGCTGTCTCTATGGCGTTCATCCCACTGCAGCTGTAATGAGGGGTAATTAGGAGTCATTAGAGGTAATTATGGGTGTAATTAGGGTCACAATGATTAATTAAGGGTTGTAATGAAATTAAGAAGGGTTATTAAGGGTTTTGTATGGATAATTAAAGGTTTTGCAAAGGTAATGAAGGCGTTATATGGTTAATTAAGGTTGCTAATGAGGACAGTAAGAGTAATTAACGGTTGTAATGAAGGGTCTAATGATAGCAAT
>JAXIVD010004875.1:10000-32618 GCA_036785275.1 Cancer borealis | reverse complement strand
AGAGAGAGAGAGAGAGAGAGAGAGAGAGGAGAGAGAAAAAAAAACATTTCGAGGTCAAAAGCCAGATAGCAGACAGACAGAGAGAAACAAAGACAATTAATAGACTCAGAAGAAAGGAGGAAGGAAGAAAAGAAAGGAGAACAAAACACTGAAGGAAAAATAGGAAAAGGAGTAAAACATAAGAGATATCTGATAAAAGAGGAAGTAAGATATGAATGAAAAAGAGACGAATGGTAAAGGAGAAGAGCTAACAAGATGAAAGATAGAAGCTTGAAGAATGAGGCAGAAAGAGGAGAGAGAGAGAGAGAGAGAGGAGAGAGAGAGGAGAGAGAGAGAGAGAGAGAGAGAGAGAGAGAGAGAGAGAGAGAGAAAGGAGGAGGTAAGGAGAACAAGGAAGAAAGGAGGAAGAGAAAAGAAGAGAAAGAAGGACGATGATTACAGGATAAATCTTTGCCTCTCACCTGACTGGCATCTTCTTCCTTCATTCATTTTCTTTCCCTTTTTCCTTTCTTCCTTTCCTCCCACCATATTTCTTCTTTGTCTTAATAATGTCTCCAAATTACTTTTCCTCCCTCTTTCCTCCTTGACCTTGACCTCACCCTCTTTTCTCTCCTCCCTCTATACGCTCCAATTCCTCTTCCTCTTCCTTCTACAATTTCTATACTCTTCCTCCTCCTTCCTTCCTTATGTATCTATTATTCTCTCCTTCTCTCCTCTCCTCTTTTCATCCCTACCTTACTTTATCCTTTCGTATGTCTCCCCGTTTCCTCTTAATCCTCTTATTCCTTCTATTCATTCTCTCATTTCCCATTTTCCACAATCATTATATTTTTTTTGCAATTTTCATTCTTCCATTTTCTTACACTTGGTTTTCCTTCTTCCTCCTTCTCCTCCTCCTCTTCCTCTCTTAACGTAACTTTTCTACAATCTGTCTGTCTTCTTTCCTTTTAAAGTTTCATTTTTACTTTCCATTTCCCTTTTGTTTTCACCTTCGAGTGAAATTTTGATACTGGACTTCATCTTCTTTTTATTTCTTTTCTTTTTTTTATCGATTTTGTAATCCAATTGTACAACTTCTTTAAACTTTAACATGTAGTCCTGTTCCCCTCTCTCTCTCTCTCTCTCTCTCTCTCTCTCTATATATATATATATATATATATATATATATATATATATATATATATATATATATATATATATATATATATATATATATATATATATAAATCAGTCTCTGCCATTTATTTGCTAGTTGAAAATATCTTTAAACTCTACGGTTGTTGTGCGCTTGGTTTCACTGTTTGCGTGAGAATGTGTATTGAAGTGTGACACAGAGAGAGAGAGAGAGAGAGAGAGAGAGAGAGAGAGAGAGAGAGAGAGAGAGAGAGAGAGAGAGAGAGAGAGAGAGAGAGAGAGAGAGAGAGAGAGCGAAAGAGAGAGAGAGAGAGAGAGAGAGAGAGAGAGAGAGAGGAGAGAGAGAGAGAGAGGAAGAGAGAGAGAGAGAGAGAGAGAGAGAGAGAGACGCATTCACTCTCTCGTTTCTGAACTTATCACTCTTCGCTCTTTCTCTACCTTCCTTCCCTGCCTTCCTTCCCTCGCCTTCCTTCCCTTGCCTTCCCCTTTCCGTCTTCTTAACAAAACGAACTCATTATCTTCGCAAAACCCAAGACTTTGCCATCTGTTCTCATAATCTTAACCATAATCTTAACCATAATCTTAACCTTAACTCTTCCAAAACCAGGTAAGTTACTCGTATAGAAGCAGAGACACAAGTGACTACCACAGGAGAGGCTCGGCGCTGCATACACAAGAGCACGCAGGTAGAGAGGAGAGCCGAGACGTGACACAGACGCCCCTTTAAGACCATTACGGGCCAGGGAACTTCTCAGGGAGGTGAGATAGTAGTTTATTGCAGGGAAACGACAGTGGTACTTGTTCTCGCCCCCCTCGATGGAAAAGTTCTGGGGTAGCGAGGGTGTGTGTGTGTGTATGTGTGAGTGTGTGTGTGTGATCTGAAGGGAAACGAGAAAGTGATTTGTTGGAGTAAGAAGATGGCGCAAAATGGGAAAATTATGCATGCCAGGGGAAGTGGAAAGGGGAAAGAAGGGAAAAGGGAAGAAGGTCAAGCTGGAGGGAGTGTGAGTAGATGGAAGGCTATAAAAGGAGTACAGTGTAGAATATATAGAGAAATTCATGTATAAGGGAGGTTTTTTTTTTTACCCTATACGGATGAGAGGTTTGTTACGATATATATGGATGAGCTGCACGAGGCTTGTGAAGGAAGGAGGAAATATTGGAAGAATTGGCTCCTAGCTGATGTTTTTGTTATTGTAGTTTTTGTTCCTTCCCTCTGAATCTTGGGATAAAGAATCATTTGTCCTCTCTCTCTCTCTCTCTCTCTCTCTCTCTCTCTCTCTCTCTCTCTCTCTCTCTCTCTCTCTCTCTCTCTCTCTCTCTCTCTCTCCTAAGCCTATCCTCACGCCTCAGATGACCCTTTCAGGTGACCCTTCTCAGCTGCTTCATTTGGTCCGCCATAAGTTTAGGATCTCAAAGACACGTGATGAGAGACCTGTTCTATTTTTCCTCCACAAATACGAGAGGAAGAGGACGACGAGGAGGAAAAAAAATATAGGAACAGAAATTATACGCATATAAGAAAATATGATAGCAAAGGTTTTATAATGGAGGAGAAGGAAGACGAGGGAGAAAAGAAAAAAGACGAAAGAAGAAAAGGGAAAAGGAGTGAACTGTATAGTGGTAAGAGCTTACAAAGAGGCGAGGAGAGTGAAGGAACAAGAGAGAGAGAGAGAGAGAGAGAGAGAGAGAGAGAGAGAGAGAGAGAGAGAGAGAGAGAGAGAGAGAGAGAGAGAGAGAGAGAGAGAGAGAAAGTGAAAGTGAAAGTGAAAGAGAAAGAGAGAGAGAGAGAGAGAGAGAGAGAGAGAGAGAGAGAGAGAGAGAGAGAGAGAGAGAGAGAGAGATTGACAAAGGCTAGCAGCTTACGATAAGACTGTAGCAGTCTCCCCTTAAAACTTAGAGAACGTGCGACACCCGTTCCCTAAGTATGTACGTCGAGCAGCCACAACTATTACAAACCTTGTATTTTTATATTTTTCATTTTATTCATTATTTTCACTGTACTCATCATGTATCTTTATTTATGTTTCTTTTGTTTATATTAGTATGTATTTTGTTGCGCTGCAGACCAGCCCTTCAACATCAACTTGGCGCGCTCTGACCTCAGACAGCGCGCATACACCATTTATAATATTTATTGTTAAACTCTTTATTTTATATATATGTTCTATATTTTTGTAATAAATAACAACCAGTTTCGACTTGACAGCTAAAGCGAGAGGACGTGCGTGCTCCTTCTCCTGGTCAGCCAGATGTAGTCAGGTCAGGTTAGGTCGGGCCGTGCGTCGGGCCTGACCGCGTGTTTTGAAAGACAACGATGGCTTCCAACTACAGTGCTGCCACGACCCCCGCCGTGTCCTTGGGTGCCGGATCTGGGATGGGGAAGCGGGCCTTAGATCTGTCCACTTCCGACTCCCCACCGCCGCAATCCACCCCCATGAAGGCCGCCCGAAATCTCGGGCGTGAGTTGGCTCACGCTGGCGAGGACCATAGTGAAAATAGTGATTGTGATAGTGATAGCGGGGCAAGCGAGCCCCCTCCAGTGATCGACCTCTCCTCGAACGAGGGGCGCCAGGAGGGCGAACAAGGCCAAGTGGACGCAGAGCAGGGCGATGGCTGGACCCTAGTGGGAAGGAACGGCCGAGCTGCCCTCCACCAGATCCCCCCGCGGCCCAAGTTCAAGCTGGGCTCCCTCGGGGACCACGAGAACGCCTATCAGGCCATCACGGCGCTGGAGGAGGAGTACCCTGCACTGAAGATGGAGGTAAGGCCCAACCTCAAGGCGGAGTACATCCTCACCCCCAACGAGGCCTCCGCGACCTTCCTACGACGACTCGCCGAGGAAGGAAACAGGGTGCTCCTCCTTGACCCCAACCTGAGGAGGCACAAGGTGGTGCTCCAGCACTACCCCCTTGACCTCCCCCTCGACGCTGTGAGGAATCACGCCAACGTGCTGTCTGCCACGCGACTACGAGCCACGCGAGACAACATCCCCACCAGGCAAGTGTTGGTCGAGCTACAGGGGCCGCCGCCTGCCAAGCTAGACCTGGGCTCCTGGGGCTCCTACACCCTGCGAGGCTATCAAGGCGAGCCTGTCAGGTGCTACAAGTGCCAGAGGTTCAACCACCTGCAGGTAAGGTGTGCCCACTCAGCCAGGTGCGGGATGTGCAGCGGGTCTCACCCGACGGAGGAGTGCATTGGTCGACACAAGGCCAATGAACCCACCACAGCCAAGTGCCCCAACTGCGGGAAAAAGCATCATGCTTGGAACCCGCAGTGCCCTGAGAGACTCCGAAGGATGCGGAGGCACCCCCAGTGACAACGGCATCAACAGGAGAAACCACATGGCGGCCCCCAGCACCCACAGCGGCGAGAACCACCACACGATCAGCAACAGCGCGAGCAACAGCGGCAACACCGCTCTGTTCCCGCCCTGCCGCATGAAAGACCAGCCTGGGTCAGCCAGGCTCCCCCCACCCGGGACCCCACCCCCTCCCAGGCCAGGACAGATGGGAGACAGCCACCGCCCGGGAACGAGGCCGCCGCCGCCGTTAATCCCCCAGCACAGCCACTCCCCCAGAGACAAAATGGCGCCAGGTCCCGCCGCCGCCGTGGCCGCCCACGCAGCAGCAGCCAACGGCGCCAGACCCAGCCTAACAAAGCCCCTGCCGCAACCTCCGCGACGCCGCCAGTGGAGCTTCGCACGGCACCACCCGCGGCATCGCCTACAGCACCGTCCACGGCATCGCAGGCAGCTAGCGGGCGCCCCACGAGTGCCTTGGGCGAGGAAATGCGTGGCCTGGTGCGTGTGATCGTGGAGAGGCTGGTGGAAGAGGTGAGGCGACTCATCCTCAGCCGGCCGGAACTCATCGCTCAGGAAGATGTGGGCGAGCTTCTCCTCCAGGAAGCGGCGGCCGCCATCACAGGAGGCGCCTGTCACCCCCCGACAAGACAGAGGGAGCTCGAGCAGCGGCCCACGCCACCAGCGGACCAACCTCGTCAAGATGGAGGGGCACAGTGACGCCACGACCACTCGCGCGGCGCCGCCGGCGGCCGCCCCCAGGCTCCAAATCCTACAGTGGAACGTGCAGGGACTCCGCCCCAAACGACACAGGTGCTACAGGCCGTGGTCGAGGAAGACCTCGACGTGGTCCTCCTCCAGGAGACACTTGCGCCAGCCGACTTTGAATGGAGGGTGGCGGGATACACTCTCCACTCGCTGGCCGCCACGCCTGGGGGTGCCCGCGGCTGCTTGGCGCTGGTGAGGAGCGCCATCCCGCACCGAAGGGTTCGCCAACCAGTGCACTGCGGGGACGGTGTGGAGGCCTTAGCGCTGGAGCTAGAGGTAGGAGGTGTCTCGCTCACGGTGTACAACCTGTATAGGAGCCACAGACACCTCTTGGAGGCGGGGGAACTGCTTGGGTTGGCCGAGTACTCCAGCCTCCTGGTGTCGGGCGACTTCAACGCCCACCACCCCGTACTGCAGTCAGTGTCTCCCACCAACGAGACGGGCCGCCACCTTGCAGTGCTGCTCGAGGAGCTCCCTCACGTCAGGCTCTTCAACACTGGGGAGCCCACCCACACCCGGGGAGGACGGCTAGACCTCACCTTCGCGTCAGGTGACCTGACACCTGGCGCTACTTGGCAGGTGCATCCCACCCTCACCAGTGATCACTACGCCATCCTCACCACCCTGGCGGTGGCGCCGCTCGTCCCGCCACGACCACCACCACGTTGGGACGTTAGGAGAGCCGACTGGGCCAGGTTTCAGGCCGGCCTGAACGAGTGGTGGGCCGCCTACGAGCTGCCGGGAGACCTGCACCGACAGGAGAGGGACCTGACGGCGGCCATCCAGAGGGTAGCCGACGCCGCCATCCTCAAGACCTCCCCAGGCCGCCGCCGCCGCCCGGACTGGTAATTCTACTGCGAGGAGGTGAGAGAACACAACCACCGCGTCAACATCCACCGCAAGCTGTACAGGAAGCAGCCAAACCCCACCACCCTGAGGCTGCTGCAGGAGGTTGTGAACCGCGCTCGGGTGGTGTCTCAGCGAGCCAAGGAGGCAAAGTGGCTGCAGTGGTGCGCCACCTTCAGCAAGCACATCTCCCTGGGTCAGCTGTGGAGGAGTGTGCGTACCGCCACGGGTGCCGCCCCTCCCCGCCCTCCAGCCCACCCACACCCGGAGCAGGAGGCGGAGAGGATTGTGGACACCTTCATCGAGCGAGGCTCCAGCAACCAGCTCCCTCCCCGCACGCGCCACCTCCAGCAGCAGCTGCGGCCACTCCGCGACGAGGCGGTGAGGGACGCCTGCGAGGGACCTGACGCTGCTGACGTGCCCTTCACCCCCCAGGAACTGGCAAGGACACGGAGGAAAGGACGCGACACGGCCCCGGGGGCAGACGGAGTGACGTACTCGATGCTGGCTCATGTTGGGCCAGCCGGGGACGCCGCGCTGCTGTCCCTGCTCAATGAGTCCTGGCTGGCGGGTGTCACGAAGTGACTTAATACATTAATGGAGTCATTGTTATTTTGTGTGTATGCCAGCAATTTTGGCTTTGATGTGTGATGTGTGGAGTAAGGGGGGGGAGCGGCTTAAGAAAGTGACCGCGACGTGACCTTTCGCGGCCTGAAACCACCGCTTGTAGAAAAAAAAGGTGTTGCGTAGCAAGGTCACACATTTATGTATCTATGTTGTTATTCTAAGTTTAATATTGTAAGTTAACTTGTAGATTGTTGTTGTACAGTATAATGAAGATGATGTCGATGTGGGGAGACGTAATAGTTATCGTGAGGTAGCTACGACGGCCACGAACCATATAATCTTGTATATAGTGTTTAACATGTAATGTAGAGTGATAGTTTGTATTAATCTAAGGTCAGAGGATTTTTGTGGTAATATTAAGTATAGTTGTGTAACATTGTTTAACGCCTAGAGTATTTTAGTGTTAACTTCCTTATTACCAGAGCGAGCGTGTTGCAATTTATGTCAGTGTAATTGTGTTCTCAATTGCTACATTTTGATGTACTTTTTCTGTTGAATTAAGTCAGTTTTAGGGTAGATTCCTTTGTATAGTGTTTATTTCACACCACGGGGCTTGGGTAAGCGTGGCGTGGGTCGCGGCTCCCTATATAAGGGAGGGTGACCCAGCGCAGACTCAGTCCGGGTCAGTCAACCAGTGGAGGAGTCTAGTCCAGGTCACCGCGCAGAGGTTGTGTCGGAGCGGTGTCGGAGGTATGGCGTGAGTATTGTGGGTTTTAATTGGAGATTGAGAGTGAAGCCTGTGTTGTGTGGGTTTTACTTTTTACTTTTCTTCTTACGTTACTGGGTTTTTGATGTGGGTATTTGTTTGGGTTTGCTTCGCGCATTTTTTACCCATCATCTATTTTTCTTCCCCGGTTTGATTGGGGGATTGTTTTAGTAACGTAAGGGAGTGAAATAAGTTTGGGTATTTGAGTGTTTTTACTCTGGCTCGCCTCTCTCTCTCCAATTATAATATTTATTTCTTTGTGTGTTTGTTTTTGTGTTTGGTTTTTGTGTTGGGTTTTTGTGTTGGTGTTTGTGTTTGTGTTTGTGTTTGTGTTTGAGTTGGTGTTTTAATATGTGTGTTTGTGTTATTGTGGTTATTGTGGAAGACTCGAAATCTTGTGTTTTGTTTTATATTTTGTTATTGTAATTTATTACTTTAACATACGATTACCCTTCTGGTAATCAGAATTAAATTAAATTAAATTATCCGTGTCTTGTAAATAAACTTAGTTCATTTACTTGTTTTGTTTTTATTTTCTGTTAAGTGCCCAAGAACCTGGAATAATAGTTTTCCTCATTCTTTTTTATCCTTTTCATTGCCGAGTCAAGGTAACGGGGAGGTGTTGAGTAAGAGGGGGGTCGGGGCATGATAGTGGCGACCTCGCCAGGATTTCGAGTCGTTTCATAAGCCATTGTTTGTGTTTTTGGGTGTATCGCGGTCTTTCGGCATCATGCGTATCGTGAGTGACGAAGACGCGTCGATTTTTGTGGGTAATCAACCAACGCCCGAGGAGGTAGGCGTATTAACTGTACCTGAATTACGGTTAATCGCTACTCATTTAGGGCCGACAGACTTTCACCAACTGTTGAAAGCAGACCTTGTTAGCTTGGTACTTCAACAGATCAGTTTGGTTAGAGTCGAGAATGAATCTCTCCACTCGGCTACTGAAGGTGATAGGATGGACGAGGGGCTCAGGGCGCCCCAGGTTGACCCAGAGATTAGGCGGCTGGAGCTACAGTTGAGGCTTGCCGAAACTCAGGTGCGTTTAGCTGAGTTAGGGGCAGCTGGGAATAACGGCTCCAGTGTTCCTATGTTTGATTTGGGGAAGGTCATTAGGCTTTTACCCACGTTTAATGAAGGAAGTGTAGACACCTTCTTCAGTAGTTTTGAGAGGCTTGCCATTCGTCTCTCATGGCCCAGAGATCAGTGGACCTTGCTCTTGCAGCAAAGCTTCAAAGATAAGGCACTGAAAGCGTATATGGCGCTTACTGATACGGACGCTTGTTCCTATGATCAGGTAAAAAGGCAGGTCCTTCAGGTCTACTCTCTGCTGCCTGAAGCTTATAGACAAAGGTTTAGGGCTCTGAAAAGGACCTCTGAGCAGAGTCATCTCGAGTTGGCTAGGGCGAAACGGGAGGCTTTCGTGAGTTGGTGTCGATCCCAGAACGTGGTGTCTTATGACCAGCTGGTGGAGCTGATGTTAGTGGAGGCGTTTGTACAGGTCGTGGATAGGGATGTAGCGTCACACCTGGCACAGCGAAACATTACCACGGTGGAGGAGGCCGCCACGATAGCCGACAATTTTACCCTAGCTAGGAGAGACAGCTACACGTCTGGTTCCAAGCCAGGTGGTGGGGGATACAGCTTCTCCCAATTTAAAGGGAAGGAAACGCAGCAGCGCTCCCTTGACCCTCCCTCTCAAGGCAAGGGTATTTCGAAGCCCGCGCCGCCAGGTCGGCAGAGGGAAGTTTTTAAGTGTTCCTTTTGTGGGAAGGCGGGACACAAGGCAGACTATTGCTGGCGCAGGCTCCAGCCTAAGGAGCAAGCGAAGGCAGTGTTGGCCACGCAGAAGTCCCCAGAAGTGGAGACAATGACGGTGGGTTGTGTGTTTCCTTCTCCAGGAGTGGGGGAACGCTACACTACCCTCGGAGACGAGGAGGTCCAGCCGGACGCTGGCTATAAAGCTTTTGTGTCGAGAGGATCTGTAACTGGTGGCGGAGTCACTCGTCCCGTGAATGTTCTCCGAGACTCGGGGGCTTTACAGACCTTACTTAGGGCAGGGGTGGTTACTGGAGGGAAGACAGGAGAATGGGTAATCTTGTCTTCCATTGGGGGCCGTAATTCGGCACCTTCGGTCAGGATCTTTTTAGATTCTGACTGTTTTAAGGGTGAGGCTCCAGTTGCGATTTTGCCTGAGTTGCCCGTAAAAGGGGAGGACATCATTTTAGGTAATGATTTGGCTGGGGAGAGAATGGGAGGAACCCCTCCCCCGGTCCTGCAGGAAGAGCCTAGTGCCGTCGCAGATTTAGAACAACTGGAGGCCAATATGCCCCAAGTTTTCCCCTTTTGGGCTGTGACACGCAGCATGAGTAACGCCGCCCAAACTCCAGAACCCCCAGCTCCCCAGAGTTCCGCCCAAGGTAACGAGGTCGGGGACCTCAATATTTCATCCCTGTTTGCCGAGCCTCTTTCGGCCGGTGATTGTTTGTCCCCAGGTAATGTGCGCCAGGGAAGGACGGCCTTGATCGCCGCGGAAGATGAGAGTCTGGCCCCCATGTTGGACCAGGCGCTGACGCAGCAGAGGGATGCCGCGCCGACTACCACGTACTTTCTGAAGGACGAGGTACTGTTCAGAAGGTGGCTGCCGCCCACCTTCCCTAAGGAGGACGCCGCGTGGGCTTCCGTGGAGCAGCTGATGGTGCCGGTCCGGTATCGTCAGGCCCTGCTGGAGGTGGCCCACGACGGACGTTTTGCCGGACACTCAGGGGTCAGGAAGACCCTTGGGAAGTTAACCCGCCTGTACTTCTGGCCGGGGATTCGGGCAGAGGTGGCCAGGCACTGTAAGGAGTGTCTGATCTGTCAACGTGTGGGGAAGCCGAACCAGAAGATCAAGCCGGTTCCGCTGGTCAAGGTTCCTCATCTGCCGGAACCCTTCACTACCATCCAAGTGGACGTCGTTGGCCCTCTGAAAAAGACCAAAAGAGATAACGAGTACCTCCTCACCATGGTGGATGCAGCCTCGAGGTATGTTAACGCCGTACCTCTTAGAAGGATTACAGCGGAGGTTGTTTGTAGGAACTTAAACCTGTTTTTCTCTTTTTTTGGAGTACCTTGTAAGGTGCAGACGGATGGTGCTAGCTATTTTTGTGGTAGGGTTTTTGATGATTTTTGTAAGTCTCTAGGAATTAAGCACACCGTGAGCAGTCCTTACCACCCCCAGACTCAAGATGTGGTGGAGCGTAGCCACCAAACTCTGAAAAGCATCCTGCGCAAGTTTGCCCTCCAATTCGACACTGACTGGGATGACAATCTTCCCTATGTTTTGTTTGTGCTGAGAGACTCCCCTTCAGAGAGTACTGGTTTTAGTCCCTTTGAGGTAATATTTGCACACCAGGTGAGAGGTCCGCTGACCCATATTAAAGATTCGTTGTTGGGAGCAGACCAAAGAGAGTTCAGCTTGTTGGAATGGATAGGGGGGGTTAGGCACAAGCTTTTGCGATGTTGGCAGTTGGCAGCCGAACATCTTGATGAGAGTCAAACCCGTGCTAAGCATTGGTTTGACAAGGGAAAGGGAGCAGTGCAACGGGAATTTTCTCCAGGCGACAGAGTCTTAGTACTCTTGCCGCATCGGGGGGATCCTTTCGAGGCAAAATTCCAGGGACCGTTCGAGGTGTTGAAGAAGGTGAGTGATACCAACTATGTGGTGTCCACCCCAGGTCGTCGTCGCCAGCAGCGTTTATGTCATGTAAACATGCTTAAGGGCTTTGTCGACTCTTCCTCGGGAGGCCTATCTGGCACTCCCGTTTGTCTCTCAGGTCCATGCATACCTGTTGAGGAAGAGGAGGAGGAAACGGCCGTGGCCAGTACCTTGTCGACGTCCTCAGTAGGGGCGTGGCAGGAGAATGGGGCTGCGAGAGCCGCCTTGCAGGAGGAGCTGGACCATTTGACAGCGGAGCAGCGCTCCAGCGTGCTCGCTGTTTTGGACCAGTTCCCTGAGGTCTTTAAGGACAGCCCTGGGCGGACTATGAAAGTAGTCCATGACATAGACGTTGATGGAGCGAAGCCTGTTAAGCAGTCACCTTACCGAGTACACCCTCGACAGGTTCCGATCATTCAAAAGGAGATTGACGCCATGTTGTATATGGGTCTTATACGCCCTGTTGTACTGTTACCCGTGTCTGAACCAGCTGAACTGTTTTTTCTTTTGGCGATGCTCTCCACAACGCTAGTTTTGTTTTGTTCCTTCAGAACTTTAATAGTCCATTTTTTTTGCACGTTAAGTCTCCAGCTAAATAAAATGTGCGGTATCTTTCTCCCCCACCCATTTTCTTTTTTTTTTGGTAGGGAGGACTGTCACGAAGTGACTTAATACATTAATGGAGTCATTGTTATTTTGTGTGTATGCCAGTAATTTTGGCTTTGATGTGTGATGTGTGGAGTAAGGGGGGGGAGCGGCTTAAGAAAGTGACCGCGACGTGACCTTTCGCGGCCTGAAACCACCGCTTGTAGAAAAAAAGGTGTTGCGTAGCAAGGTCACACATTTATGTATCTATGTTGTTATTCTAAGTTTAATATTGTAAGTTAACTTGTAGATTGTTGTTGTACAGTATAATGAAGATGATGTCGATGTGGGGAGACGTAATAGTTATCGTGAGGTAGCTACGACGGCCACGAACCATATAATCTTGTATATAGTGTTTAACATGTAATGTAGAGTGATAGTTTGTATTAATCTAAGGTCAGAGGATTTTTGTGGTAATATTAAGTATAGTTGTGTAACATTGTTTAACGCCTAGAGTATTTTAGTGTTAACTCCCTTATTACCAGAGCGAGCGTGTTGCAATTTATGTCAGTGTAATTGTGTTCTCAATTGCTACATTTTGATGTACTTTTTATGTTGAATTAAGTCAGTTTTAGGGTAGATTCCTTTGTATAGTGTTTATTTCACACCACGGGGCTTGGGTAAGCGTGGCGTGGGTCGCGGCTCCCTATATAAGGGAGGGTAACCCAGCGCAGACTCAGTCACTCGAATTCACATCTTCACATCGAAACCTCGCAGCACAAACACCTTAGCCACTCTGCTCTGCCACCGCAGCTACTCTGCTCTTACCAACCACGAGCAAAAACAGAGTCCAGTTGTGGACTTAGTCTACAGTCGGCTCACACACCAAGGCAAAAACAGAGTCCATAAACTTTCAGGACTTAGTCTCCAGCCGGCTCCTGAGGTGTTCCAGCACCTTAGTGGCTGAACTCTATCGGGAGCGACGGGGGAGGCAGCTGAGAGAGCCACTAGCTGCTGACTGGCTGCACGGGCTTGCTTGGTCCTTACCACCAGATTTGAACCACACTCTCTCCTCGGCCCGGCACCTTCGTGGTCGAGTCGTGGGGACGGTTGGTTTACCTGACTGGCTTAGGCTGCCATACTACTCCCAAGGGCGCTTCGCCCACAGAGAATTTGAACTCTCCTGTAGCACAGGGTTTAGAAGTACCACCAGAGGCCCGCACGGCGTTCGGCGTTCGCCTGACGAGCTGAGGTCTCTTGGTGGTACCTTCTATTCACTGGGTTTTCGCAGGGCTTTCCTATACCCTTTTATTTCCTACTTCCACGTCTTACTCGCCCACTAGCTGGACTGACCGTGGTACGAAGCCGAACTTCCTGGGCTTGCTTCAGGAAGGCCCCTATAGAGGGGTGGTTATAGGAAGCGGTCGGTCTGGGGCAATAAGTATAGGGAGTCCCCCCAGGGGCAGACTCACCCTGCTCTACGACGCCTGTTAGCAGGCGGGAGCCTTAGGAGGTGAGGCTGTAGGTAGCCACTTTCTTAGGAACTCTCAGTAGGATTGTTAGTTGTGTTGTTGTTCGGGTTCTGACCCCTTTGTAGGATCTATATTATACATACTTGTGAGCTTCATGTACTTTTACTTGGTAGCATAGTACCTGTAGGTACTATGCTACACAAACATGGCCAGAATAAAAATAAAATGCAGGGACAACACCAGAACACAGAAGCTAAAATTAATGGAGATACTCTTCACCAGAGAGATCGAAGTAAGTAGGATTCTTGATTCCAGAGATGGTTTTGTTGCACTTGTAAATAAAGAACTTCATGTTGATAATATCTTTACTACTGAGACCAAGCAAGAACTTCTCAATAATGACTTCACACCTGTTATGCCACCAGAGCTAAATGCCAAAAACAGTATAATCATCCCCAGAGTGGATGATCTGATCTATGAGAAGAGTATTGCAGATATTGGTGAGGAACTTGCCCTTAAAAATTATTGGATTGACTTGGATGATATCATAAATGTTTACAAATTCCCAAACTCACCTAACATTAAAGTCATTTTCTCTCAAACCAACATAGCAAAAAAATGTACAGAGACTGGCCTTAAGGCATTCAGAATTAGCATCCCCAGCCATGAGATCAAGGTTGAGACATACATTCCCATTAAATGCTGTCTGCGCTGCTATGCGCTAGAAGACCATTATACTAATGAATGTCCAAAGAACAGAGAGTATAAAGTTTGTTCCGAATGTAGCTCTGAGAACCACCTGTATTACCAATGCCAAGAGACAGTCAAGAAATGCCTAAATTGTGGAGAAAACCATAGTGCACTTGCCATGAAGTGCCACAAAAGAAAGGAAATAATAAAAGCAAAAAGATCACAAGAAATTGACAAACAAAAACTGACTTACTCCTCAATAAGCCAAGCAAATTTACCACCCCAAATGTCTGTCCATAGAGCACCTGAAAACTTAGTAACAAGGGAAGACTTACTCAAAATAAACATTTGTGTTGCCATAGCGGAAGTTAAAAATTAAGAGAACCCTGGGTCATTTGCTACAATACTTAATAAAGCACTATCTGAAAACAACCTCCCCACCATAATAGTACCTGCTGAAGCTTATGCAACATCACAAGACATGACTCAACAAAATTATGAAGGTGCAAAAGCCTCACAGCCTCAGACACCCATAGAACAAGGCACCCTAAGTAGACAAAGCAGTACATGTAGGCTAAATTTAAGTTATGAAGCAGAGACAAAAAACAAACCTGACGCAAATACAGAGCTTGGGCTTGAGATTTTTACAACCAAAGAACAAGGCTGGCCTAAACAATTTAATACAGAGCTACTAGTAAAAGGAATCCAACGCAAAAAATACAAATGGAGATACACAAATAATAAATATCAAGAAGAACAGGTGCTAAGAATGATAAAGAAAGGTGAATTATGCATAGGTGACTGTTTTTATGCTATTGCTGAGGCTGAGTTTCGAAAAGTCAGACCTGGCCTAAACCAAGATCGCTCCCCAATACAAAACCGAGACCCGCGCCTTGAGAAAAATCGTTACACCGTTCAATCTTAAAATAATCCAGCACAATGTACTTAATTGGAACACTAATAAACAATCTTTAATATTAAATTACATGTCTACTGATGCTGATTTAATACTAATAAACAGTCATGGTTTAAAACACAAAGAACAATTAAAAATCCCAGGATATAGAGTGTACAAAGTAAATTATTCAGAAGAAATAGCAGATGGTTCAGCAATTGCAATAAAACACAATATAAAACACAAACTTTTTGATGATTTTGATTCTGACTTTCTTGCTGTGGAACTGGACACAAGCTTAGGACCTATAGTAATTGCCACCACCTATTTACCACCAAGACGCCCTTACGTACCTTTTACTGATATGCTCCGACTACTAAGTAATACTCTCCCTACATACATACTTGGTGATTTTAACGGGCGGCACACCTCCTTTGGCAACAGAGAAAATAACACTGTAGGCAAGAGTTTAATAAATCTTATTAATGAAGGAAAAATGATACATCTTGGGCCCCACTTCCCTACGCTTATCAGACACAACTCCACCACAAGTCCAGACAAAATATTCTCAAACAAGCATCATTATTTAAATTGTATGTCTGAGCCCGGGGAATTAACCACGTCTGACCACTTACCAATCATTTTTAAGCTTTCTACAACACCTTTTTTAGCTGAAAAACCAAAAACATATCAAACTCATAAGGCAGACTGGGATGTATTTAAGCATAAACTGGACTCTCAAATTAACGTAAATGACTTAAATGGTTCAACTATTGATCAACTTGAAGCTGCAACACAAGATTGGATCAAAACAGTTAAAAGTGCAATGGATCTTGCCATACCGAAATCCAGCTATCAATATATATATATATATATATATCAATTAAAAACAACTCAAGAAATCAAAGAATTAGAACAACAACATAAAACATTAAAAGAATTTGCAACACACTTTGGATGGACAATGGCAACTTACAGAGAACACCAAAGAATTAAATCAGAGCTAAGAATAAAATGCAAAGAAGCTTATAACAACAACTGGGAGCACCAAATTAATTATATATCAGATAACTGTAAAAATAGTAAAGAGTTTTGGAACAAAATTAAGATATTAAAAGGAAAAAATACTTCATATACTAACTACATGAAGGACTCAGCGGGGAAAAAGCACTATACCGATAAAGATAAATGCAACCTTATGGAGCAAACTTGGAAAAATGTCTTTAGAATCTCAGAAGAAGAAAATAACTTTGATAAACAGCATTCAGAACTCATTGACAGATTTATTCAAGCTAACAGTAATAAAGTCAAACCTTATCCAACAGTCGACATAAGTAGAATTAACACCGAAATTTTTCATACAAGAGAAATCACCGTAGAGGAAATTAAAACTTTAATTACAAGATCTAAAAAGAAAACACCTGGTTCCTCAAAAATAAATAAAGTAATCTTAGAAAATTGCACCAATAAAACAATAGAACAATTAAAAAATATCTTGAATGCATGCTTTTCTGCTGGATACTTCCCCAACTCATTTAAGGAAGCAATAATAAAATTCATATCTAAGAAAGATAAAGCTCCTACTAATCCCATCAATTATAGACCGATCTCACTGCTAGAAGTTCCAGGTAAAATCTACGAAAGACTTATCCAAGCAAGACTCAACACCTTTCTAGCTGAAAATGAAATAATAAAAGAGCGACAACATGGATTTAGAACGTACAAAGGCACACACACGGCAATAACAACAATTTATGAAACAATAGCGAATGCCTTAGCAGAGAAAAAACAAGTATATATGGTATTACGAGATGTCGAAAAAGCATTTGACAAAGTATGGCACAATGGCCTCAAGTATAAAATATTAAATCTTAACCTTCCTGATGTCCTAGAAAAAACTTTATGTAATTTTCTAGTTAATAGAACAGCAAAAATATACTTCGGCAAAGAATACAGTAAAGAAATTAAATTACTAAGTGGTGTGCCACAAGGAAGTGTCTTATCACCAACACTGTACACACTATATACAAACGACCTTCCTCCACCAGAATACGGCTGCTTAGATACCATGTACGCTGATGATATCACGCAAATAATAACATCACCATCTAAATCTAAAAATATCATGAAACTTAAAGTACAAAGAGAAATTGAAAAAATAAATAAATTTGAAAGAAAGTGGAAAATAAAAACCAGCGAGGAAAAATTCAAAATCATACCTATCGCTCAACTTAAAACATACAAAATTAAAGTAAATGACAAAGAAATTGAAACTTGTAAATCAGGAAAACTTCTCGGGCTGAATATTACAAATCGCGGGTTCGTTGGTCATGTAACACAAGCAATTAAAAAAGGACATGGTATTCTGTCACAACTGCGTAGATTCAGTAAATTAACACCCAGAATTAAAACAACTTTAATAAAAACATTATTAATTCCAGTAATACAGTATCCTCCAATACCTATATGTATGGCCTCACCATCACAGAAAAGAAAAATGCAAACAGTAATTAATAAAGCTTTAAGATTTATATATTGTAACGAAGAACAAACAAATGCTTTTGAACTACATCATAAATATAACGTAACTCCTCTAAATATTGCAATACATGAAAAAGCTAAAACCATTTGGGAAACAATAAGAGTCAGCGAACCAGAACAGTATGAGACCCTAGTGATTCCACAATTAAATATTCACACTTGGTTTCCTAAAAGTAGCGTAATCATTGATATGCAGACACCACAACCAATAATAACTTAACTTAATAAAATAATGGTTGTATTCAATAAAAGAAGACAGGCTTATACCTTAGACCTAATACCTTTACCCCTACTCCCTACTCCTTATCCTATTCCTAATTCCTTACCTTACCTTACCTATACCCCAACCCAATCATAATAACAAATTAACTTAATACTAATATTGCCTTAAACTAACATATACCCACTAATAACAATTAATATACCCAATGAATACTAAACAACCACAAATTTCTCAACAATCAACTAAATATTCAGAGACAAGTTCTAAAATTAACAACTTTTCAATTAAGTATATCACTGTAAAAATATTCACTGTAAATATTATGCACAATACTTGATCGTAGCGCCACGCAGTCTGTTTTTGATAGGGATTAGCTGTGTTTTTTCCTTCTGGGAAGCCTGCCTCACTAAAGCCAAACAAATAAAAGAAAAACAAAAAGAAAAAGCCCCCTGCACTGAGAAGAAGCCTCACCTCAAGCCGCACAAGCACTAGGGAGAAAATGTACGCCGCACACTCTCTCTTTTTCCACCAAGTGAAGCAGATCACCTTCCCAGAAAGTCTATATCGTAGGGAAAGATGTGTTCCTGCTGGCTGCACATACGATCACACAAGTATTATTTTTGGGAGTGCATATTTAAAAAATGATTAAAAAAATAATAAATAAGCAAAAAACAAATAAAAAATGAGCAATGTGGTAAAGCCCACAAACTGTTACTCTCCTACTTTCTTTCACCCCGCCTCTTCACCCCCACTTTCTCTTTAGCTACCTGCAATCTTCTCTTCACCCTCCCTTTACTAAAAAAAATAAAAAATAATAAAAAAAAAAATAAATTAATTTAAAAAAAAGCAGACTCAGTCCGGGTCAGTCAACCAGTGGAGGAGTCTAGTCCAGGTCACCGCGAAGAGGGTACAGGTTGTGTCGGAGCGCTGTCGGAGGTATGGCGTGAGTATTGTGGGTTTTAATTGGAGATTGAGAGTGAAGCCTGTGTTGTGTGGGTTTTACTTTTTACTTTTCTTCTTACGTTACTGGGTTTTTGATGTGGGTATTTGTTTGGGTTTGCTTCGCGCATTTTTTACCCATCATCTATTTTTCTTCCCCGGTTTGAGTGGGGGATTGTTTTAGTAACGTAAGGGAGTGAAATAAGTTTGGGTATTTGAGTGTTTTTACTCTGGCTCGCCTCTCTCTCTCCAATTATAATATTTATTTCTTTGTGTGTGTTTGTTTTTGTGTTGGGTTTTTGTGTTGGGTTTTTGTGTTGGTGTTTGTGTTTGTGTTTGTGTTTGTGTTTGAGTTGGTGTTTTAATATTTGTGTTTGTGTTATTGTGGTTATTGTGGAAGACTCGAAATCTTGTGTTTTGTTTTATATTTTGTTATTGTAATTTATTACTTTAACATACGATTACCCTTCTGGTAATCAGAATTAAATTAAATTAAGTTATCCGTGTCTTGTAAATAAACTTAGTTCATTTACTTGTTTTGTTTTTATTTTCTGTTAAGTGCCCAAGAACCTGGAATAATAGTTTTCCTCATTCTTTTTTATCCTTTTCATTGCCGAGTCAAGGTAACGGGGAGAAGGTGTTGAGTAAGAGGGGGGTCGGGGCATGATACGGGCCGCCTGCCTCCCGCGTGGAAGGAGGCGGACATCCAACCAATCCCCAAGCCCCGGGAACCCGCCAAGCTGAGGCCCACCTCCCTCACCAGCTGCGCCACCAAAACCGCCGAGAGGATGGTGTTGTCCCGCCTGTAGTGGCGCGTGGGTGCCCTCCACCCCCACGTGTTTGGCTTCACCGGCGGTTTAAGCACGGCGGACAGCATCATCACCCTCCTGACGCGGGTCAACCACCGCCCCACAGTCGCAGTCTTCCTCGACCTAGAGAAAGCGTTCGAGCTGGCCAGCCCCCACGCCATCGTCGCCGCCCTCGCAGGGAAGGGGGTTCGAGGAAGACTGCTCGCCTGGCTCCGTGACTACCTCCAGCACCGCCGCGCCCGGGTTAAATTCCAGGGCCACAAGTCCAGCTTCCGCGAGCTCGAGAACGGGACGCCCCAGGGCGGCATCCTCAGCCCGTTCCTTTTCAACCTGCTGGTTGACCTCCCCTTCCAGGAGGGCACCGTGTTGCTCAGCTACGCGGACGACCTCGCTCTCGTAGTTACCGGGCGGGGCAACCACCTCAACGGGGCTCAGCGGGCGCTGGACCTCATCACGGCCAAGTGCGAGGAGCTGGGCCTCAAAATCTCAGTTGAGAAGTCTCGAGCCATTGCCATCAGAGCAGCCACTCCGGCCGACCGGCTGAGCGTCCAGGGCATCGGACTGGCCTGGACTGGCTGCTACCAGTACCTCGGGGTGTGGCTGGACTCACGACTGTCCTTCGCGGCGCAGCTCACATACCTAAGGGAAAGGATGCAGGCCAGGCTGAATATCATGAGGGCCATGACGCGGCCTGGCGCGGGGCCCACCTACGACGTCCTGCGCTTGTACTACGTGCAGGCGGTGCGCTCCTTGGTAGACTATAGCGCACCCGTCCTCACTTTGCTCTCCCCCAGCCAGCAGGCGCAGCTGGAGGTAGTGCAAAACAGCGCGATGAGGACCATGCTGGGGGTGCTAAGGTGGTGCAGCGCCTGCGTGATGCAGAGTGAGGCCAAACTGGTGCCCCTCGCCACCAGGGTGGACTACATCGCGACCTGTCAGGTGGCCCGGATCCTTCACCGCGACGCGGAGAGCCTCGTGCAGCGGAGGTTCTGGATGGCCGTGGCACAGGTCAACGAGTGCCTCCGTGGTAACCCATGGCTCGCCAACATCTCACGGGCCGCTAGCGTCCTCGGCTGCGTGGAAAATTGGCCCTGGCAGTGGCAGGAGGCCGATGTCCCCGCCCCCACCTTCCGCGCCCCGCCCCCGTGGGAGCCACCCGTCGCGGAGTTCACCGCTACACCCCTTCCAGTCAGCAAGGCCCTCTGCATCCCCCAGGAGATGCAGCAGTGCGCTCTCATGGCCATGGAGGAGATCACGGAGCCGGGCGGTGCTGTTTACTTCACCGACGGCTCTGTGGATCCTGAGCACGGTACGTCGGGCGCCGCGGCCGTCACCGGAGGCACGCAGTTATCGTGGAGGACGTCGGACCACTGCTCTTCCCTCCAGACCAAGTTGGTGGCCATCCTCCACGCCCTGGAGCACGCCCACCGTCGACCAGGGGCGACGGTGTTCATCTACACAAACTCTCTGGCCGCGCTGGAGGTCCTGCAGCAGCCACACCACAGCGACAACGTGCGGCTCGTCACCTCCATACTGGGCAGCCTGCAGAGTCTGGTCGCGCAGGGGAGGCGGGCCAGGCTGCACTGAATTCCCAGCCACGTGGGGATTCGGGGCAACGAGGCTGCTGACGAGGCCGCCAAACTGGCCGCCGCAGGCCCCACCATCACCAGGCACGTGCCGCCCAGCCGGCAGCAGGTAAAGGCGCGGGCGAGGCGATCCGCGGCCCAACACACCCATCAGAGGCACCGGGAGCTGGAGGCCAGCAAGAGGCAGGCGGCCTGGTACAGCGCCGCCACGGACTACCTCCCCCTCGATGCCGCCCGGCAACAGCCCAGAGAGGACGGCGTGCTGCTACAGCGCGTCAGGCTCGGGTACTGCACCCGGGAACAGCTGGGCGAGGACTTTGAGGGACAGGAGTGTGCCCACTGCGGAAGGCACAGCCGTCTTCCGTTGGTGCACTACCTCCTGTCCTGCCCCGCCACCGCCCGCCTGAGACCGGTGCCAGCTGCAGCCGCTCAACCTGCCGCCGGCGGCCTCTTGAGCAGGCGCGAGGTGAAGGCTGCCCTCCTGGTCCGTCACACCCCTCCAGACCTGTTGCTGGAGGTGCTCAGAGCAGCACCTCCTCCCCGCTGACCACTGCTGCCCCACCCCGCCACATCACCACGTGTCCCTCTTGGAGTGGGACAGGCACTCCCTCACTGGGGGGCCGACGCCCGCATTGTACTGTGCAAATTTTATATATATTGACCTTATGTATGTGATTTTGTACGTGTACAATAAACCTAAACAAACAACAGTAATAAATAACCTCAACTGGAGATTGAGTTTTCCTCTCTCCAGTCGACCAACTAGCTACCCCAGTTACTCCACCGGGCACCACATCTACAATTGGTGACCCAGAGTGACTAGCTATGGTTATAAGTGGCATATAGCCTGTGCTATCAAAGAGCACATTTCTCCCAGTGTGATGGCCTGAGTCTCAAAAGACTTATTCGCTAGATCACTCCTTTGGCAAAAAGCCCTGCCTCCTTTATGGTGTTCGCAGGGTTGAGCCTAAGGTCAGGAGAATATTACACTTCTGTGTAATTGCCACTTATGAGGTTATTCCCTCCCACCCATCCTGGCACCTTCTGTGCCATTTAAGACGCCGTCACTGCGTCTTCGGCACGGCCTATGCGCGTTTAGCGCGGTCCATGCCTCTTCACTCAGTCCTCAGACGCCTTACTGCGTCTTCAGCCGCATCATGCGCACTTCTGACGCCTTCATGCGTCATCACCAACCCCAACGCCCTCAGCGCACACAATGCACCTCTGTGTCTTCAACATCCCTTTGCACCCTCAGTGCAAATTAATGTCCAATCCCTGCCCCCAGCCTCGCGGCGTTAAAGTGATCAACTCCACCATCACCACTCACCGCCCTGTGGATTATTCAACGCCCTGTGGATTATACATCGCCCTGTGGATTACTCTACTCTCCACCACATAGTCTTCAGGCAGTTCTGTGCAGACAACGCTCCAGCAGACGCCCTCTCCCACTGCCGTGTCGTCTTCTTACACTCCCAGGCGTCAAGGTCGCTCTCACAGCTGACATGGACTACAGATGCAAATCGTCTCTTTCCGTCAGCTTCACGACCTCTCTCACCCTGACAGCGACTTCACGGTACACCTGGGGAGGACGTCAGAATGGACCCACCACCTGCACCTGCCCTGTCAAGCCTCAATGGTGGCTTGGCACGACCTCTTCGGCTCCCTGCCATCCTCTGCCGGTTACCACCCGCAGTCGTACGGTCATCGCCAGCCTCATGGACTCCACTCAACACACTCAACACTGTTCCCAGGCAACCACAGGATTCTCGTTACTCCTTCCTCGTCACTAGGGGAGGAGT
>JAXIVD010004874.1:30000-32619 GCA_036785275.1 Cancer borealis | reverse complement strand
ACAAAAAGGCAACGGAGGATAGAAAAGTACTGACGCTATCTAAGGGTGATGGTGGTGGTAGTGATGATGATGATGATGATAGTGGTGGTGGTAGTGTTTAGTGATTCTTCTCCACCACAATCACCATCTACTACCACCACCACACCACCACAACACCACAACACCACAACACCATCGCCACGTCAAGGCTTAGCGCGCCATCACATCTGGAAATATTTAAATACTTTCGAGAAATTCCGCCAGGGTTGTCAGTCGGTCTTGGAGGATCGTGGCCTTTTGAAATAGGAGAGGAGGGGAAGCCTTTGTCAGCGGAGGGAAGGGAGGGAAAGGGGAGAAGAAAGGCAAGATGGTAGGGAGGAGGAGGAGGAGGAGGAGGAGGAGGAGGAGGAGGAGGAGGTAGGTATGTGTGGTGAGGAGAGAGATAAAGAGTTTGGAGATAAGATTGAGAGACGGAAGGTATCTTGATGGTATTATTGACTTGACACTGAGCACGTGACCTGAGGAGGAGGAGGAGGAGGAGGAGGAGGAGGGAGGAGTAGGATAGGAGGAGGAGGGAGGAGGAGGAGGAGGGGACAGGGTATTATGAAAAGGGAAGAGGAAACGGATGGAAATGAAGCAAGAGAGAAGATTAAGGAAATGAAAAGAAGTCTGTTGATCTATCTAGGAGGAGGAGGAGGAGGAGGAGGAAGAGAAGAAGAAGAAGAAGAGAAGAAGAAGAAAGAAGAAGAAGAGGAAGAAGAAGAAGAGAAAATAAAATAAAACGAAGGTAGAAAAGAATCACATAAATAATAAAACCAAAAACGGAAGAGGGAGAAGAAGAAGAAGAAAGAAGGAGGAAGAAGGAGGAGGAGGAAGAGGAGGAGGAGGAGGAGGAGGAAGAGGAGGAGGAGGAAGAGGAGGAGGAGCAGTAAGTCTTGTAAGCCAGCTGGTCCCGCCTCGCCTTCTGCCCTCAGTGTTGTGTTATTTCTGCTTCGCCTTCCTCGTTAGGTGTTCGACTCACATTTATCTGAGTGTCACGGGCGGGTGTGGTGGTGGTGGTGGTGGTGGGGGTGGTGGTGGGGTGGTGGTGGTGGTGGTGGTGGGGTGGTGGTGTTGTGTTGTATTGAAAGACGTGGTGTATGTATGTAAGTATGTTGTTGCATCTTATTGTGTAGTGTTGAACGTGTGTGTGTGTGTGTGTGTGTGTGTGTGTGTGTGTGTGGTGTGTGTGTGTGTGTGTGTGTGTGGTGTGTGTGTGTGTGTGTGTGTGACAGTTGTTGTTGTTACTGTTTGTAGTTCGTTAAATTTATCACCTGCAGAAGGAAGAAAGAGAAAGAGGAGGAGGAGGAGGAGGAGGAGGGAGGAGGAGGAGGAGGAGGAGGAGGAGGAGGAGGAGGAGAATGCCGTCCCACTCCTCGCTCTTGTAGAAGGAAATGTATGAGGTGTGAATATTAAACTCTTCTTCTTCTACCTCTTCCTCCTCCTCCTCCTCCTCCTCCTCCTCCTCCTCCTCTCCCCTTCCGCGACCCTTAAATACCCGCAGACAACTTCCTGTCTTCCTCTTCCCTACCTCACCCCGCCCAGCCCCGACTTTCTCCCTCCTCCTCCTCCCTCCTCCTCTTCCTCCTCCTCCTCCTCCTCCTCCTCCTCCTCCTCCTCCCTCCTCCTCCTTCTCCCTCTCTTCCTCCTCCTCTTCCTCCTCCTTTGTATCGCTGCGGCACAACATTTGAGCGAGTAATGAAGGGGAGTCTAAGAGTAGACAGCCACGTGACCCCTCAAATAACTCAATATGTCTCCCCTCGGACCCTCCCTTCTCTCTCTCTCTCTCTCTCTCTCTCTCTCTCTCTCTCTCTCTCTCTCTCTCTCTCTCTCTCTCTCTCTCTCTCTCTCTCTCTCTCTCTCTCTCTCTCTTTCTCTCTCTCTCTCTCTCATGGTAATAGTAATAGTAGAGATAATAGTAGTAATAGGTGTGGTAGTCTGCCGATGACCTTTAACACACATGACCTGACCACCGTGCCTTCAGACCCTCAGATCCAGCAGTATGGCGAGGTGAACCAGCTTGGCGGCGTCTTCGTGAACGGACGTCCGCTCCCCAATCACATCCGTATGCGTATCATTGAACTGGCGCAGCTGGGCATCAGGCCGTGCGATATTTCACGCCAACTCAGAGTGTCCCACGGATGTGTGTCCCCACCACACACACACACACACACCCACACACTCACACACACCCACACACACACACACACACACACACACACACACCACCACACACACACACACATACACATACACACACACACACACACACACACACACACACACACACACACACACACACACACACACACACACACACACATACACACACACACACACACACACACACACACACACACACACACACACACACACACACACACACGACAACATTGTGTAATCTTTCTCTTTCTCCTTCTGGTCTTCCTCCTTCTTAAGTGCTTCGCCTCCTCCTTCAGGTATCACGAGACGGGGTCCATCCTGCCTGGGGCCATTGGGGGCTCCAAGCCACGGGTCACCACGCCCAAGGTGGTCAACTACATCAAGGACCTCAAGCACAAAGACCCCGGCATCTTCGCGTGGGAGATCCGTGAGCGCCTC
>JAXIVD010004874.1:7500-25000 GCA_036785275.1 Cancer borealis | reverse complement strand
TTCACTCAGATTGGTCGTAGCAAAATGGTGGACTAGACGAGGGTAACAGGAGGACAGACTGTGGGATTTTCTTGTTACTGGAGTGTGTGGAGCGACCCTTGAGGACCTGCTACCCACGAACACAAAGGTAAGGCATGCAGGTATCCACTAGTACCGTGCAAGGTAAATCTATGGTCTTAAAAGTATATTATTTATTATCCTTCTTCATTCTTTGTTATATATATTGATTCTCTTTGTTCTATATCATTCCTGTAGTCCTTTTCTGTTTTTTTTTTTCTTTCAGTTTACCCATTAGTTCGTTCATTCTATATCTTTCTTCTACAGTACTTTTATTTCTTTTCGTTTATTGTTTAGTTCGTGTAGTTTCAAATTAGCTGCCCCGCCTCCACCTCTCCGTCCGTTAAAAAGTATATTCGTTTCTGCTGAGTATTACTTCTTGCCGGTAATCTACGTGCTGACTCGTAACTTGTTCAGGTGCTGTGTCAGGTTGTTTGCATTTCACGACTATTCCAACCTCTGATTACCTTCCTCCCTTCAGAGCCTTTTTTTGTTTTTTTTTACACTTTAGTCTAATTAACCTCTCGTAAAGATAATTTCCTGTAGTTAAATTTTCCTCCTTTCCTTGGTTAGATGTAATACTACACTCATAGATTTACGTATAGGCTAAAATTTTTAAATTCATTCCCATCTTATGAAGCGTTTTCCTTCAATTCCTTAGTTAGTGTGATATACCTTTCCTTTTGTCACATTCTCCTTATTTTATCGTTACGTTATTGTTTTTTTTTTATCGTTTAATTTACCTTACCTGTCATCCTTGTTTTCATATCCTTACAGCCATCAAACTTACTCCTTCCATCGACTAATCCAAATCTTCACTTCCTTCCACTCCCATTACCGCGTCACCTTACCTTACAGCGCCGTGCCATTCATTATCTTTGCTTTACCGTTTATTATAATTTGATCTTAATACAGTACTGTAATGACTTTCAATGACTGGTATTTCATTCTTTCCTCAACTCACTCTTTCACCAAATATCCTACACGTATATAAACATATTAAACTACATACGTATTCAAAAAGGTGTTACTTATTTACTACTATGTAAGAACTCATTGCGTATCTTTGCCTCGCCTCTCAGCCCTTAGTAGTATATCATTGCAAATTAAAGTATGTATCAGCTTGTATATAGATAAGAAGAACAGCAGTGAGACTTAGATTCAGTCTGACCAGCAGACATAAAAAAAAAGCGTCTTATCTTGCGTCTCCGTTTTGCTGATGTGGATAAATGGATTGTCTTGTTAATAAAAAAATAAATATTTTCGTCACAGAAACGGGAAAGAGCATATGAATTGAAGCTGTAAATCTTCAATAAACAATAATAAGCTATATGGAGCCACATTTCTTGAATTTAAATTTGTTGACCAAAATTGACCTGAAACCATTTTGTATAGGAGAAACGTTTTTCTCCCGTAGACTTTAACGGCGCCCAAGTCTCTCCCGCAGGGAGACACTTTTTATCAAAAAACTCGAAAAGTATGAGGTTAACGTAAAAGATGTATAGAGTCAATTATATAGAGGAGAAAACGCTTGTTCCTTTGAACTAGAGTATATTGAGATTAGTTGCCACATAAATGAATATCTTCCTCATTTTCTCAAGGGCTATTAAAGATATTGGAAATATTTTTGCAGCATATGATAGACAATTTTAAACTCTACAACTTTGTCTCAATACATATTTGCCTAAGACTAATAGTTACGTTACGGAGTAAAATTCATATGCTCTTTCCCGTTTCTGTGACGGAAATATTTAATAATTATGATTTATCTAATGTTAAATGATTTATCTAAGTGTTAGTTAACATACGTATGTATACCACCCTGGCCACGATGTTTATATACCACCATTTATTCCCTTTCCTTATCACGTTACCTTTGAAACACTAATTACTGTGTAAATTATCCTTCCAACTACTTAAATAACCAATAATAGCACCAACTCCCATTGATTGGAATTTAAGTAACAACTGCATTGGATATCATAACATTTATTCCCTTATTGTGTATCTGCTTTCCAGATTGATGTAGCCAAGGAGGACGTCGTAAAGGAATGACAGTGCTTGTGTACACTGAATGAGACTGTTGCTGCTTGGAATGGAATGACAACATGAATGGAACCTTCGTTGGAAAGGACACGACAGACTGGATTCAACCGTTCTTCGGGAAGCCTGTGGTCGCAGCAGCCATGCAAGAGCAACACGTACTCCTGGAAGAGAAGACGCCATCCCAAGAGGAGAGAGATCTACTCTCTCAAGTCCTTTGGTGGATTCCAGTGCCAATGTTTTGTAGAAAATATATAAAATTAAATTTAAGATTATATTATACTTATTAATATCCTGTAGAGGACCCTTCCCCTGAAACGTTATTGTTGAATAAAGTTACTCCCATTGAACAATTTATGATTTACGGGACGACCGAGCTATAAACGGGACGACCGAGCTATAACGACCGAGCTAGGTCGTTAAGTTTAAGGAGCACTTTCACTATAGCTCCGCCGTCCCGTAAAACTTATAAGAAAATTTATTTTCAATGGGAAAATTTATTTTCAATGGGAGCAAGTTTTACGGGACGGCGGAGAGCTATAGTGAAAGTGCTCCTTAAACTTAGCCTAAATGTGTTCAATGGGAGTAACTTTATTCACCAATAACGTCTACGAAACTTCCAAAGTGGATATAAGAGCAACCAGTCTTGAAAAAATAGCAGTTTTTCCCTTGAGCGCTCTTGTTCTCTTAAAGCCTCCTGCTCCTGTACTAGTCTCCTGACTAGTACAGTGGTAGTATGCTGGCTTGCATCCATTTGGTCGGCAGATCGAGTCCCCGTCCAAGCTTGTGATGCTGAAGCTGTTTACTGGAGAGGAACTGTTATGGTCGGGCATCACAGTGGGGGGTTGGGCTTGCCTGGCTGACGTTCTGGAGAGCTTCTTTATTGATGGATACCGGAACTGAAACCCATGATGTATAAGAGTACTCAATGTAATGATTAAAGGGATATGAAGGGAAGACTTAGCTATGTTTTCATGATTGGTTGCTCATGATGGATAAGAGTACACAAAACATTAAGAGAACACAAGAGATCATGGAAGACCATACATTTTTTGCTGCTGGCTTCCAATCTTTTCTATTTTGTTTCCTTTTAAGATGTCAGACAAAAGTAATCGACATTTCAAAACATTATACATATGAATTAAATAATGGATACATCAATTTATCTATATATGTGAAATACAACAAATAAGCAGTCCATAGATTTATCTACTACAGCTGGCAGCTCTTTTTCCTTTCTTTCTTTCTTATTGACTTTCACACACACATCTTACACCTTTCTTCATTTCACATATATGTAATTATCTCTTTTATACTATAATCCATAGGTTTAATTGATTCATTTTCTTATTTATAGATTATCAACAATTATTTCCCCATCAGGAATGAAAAAAAAAGGTTATTGAGGTTGCTAAGCGACGGCGTAGTGACAGTGTAAACAAAGGATGAAGGAAAGCTTCTGCTAACACACCCAACACAGGTGACGCAGGTGAGGCAGGATACAGGTGAAGTGTGTGTGGGTAAAGCAAGAACAAGTGCTACACAGGTAACAAGGTATTACATGTATTAATGGCGCGTGTTTACACTTATCATTTGTTTGTGTGTTGTCACCCAGGCAACCATCACCTCACTGTGTATTGAATCACTCTAATAATGAATGGCACATCGGTGTTCACTGTAGTACTGTGAAGGTTACACACTTGTGGGAGTACTAAGTTAGTGTTGAGGAAAGCTACTTATAACTATGAGCTCATAGCAACATAGATTTGTCAAATTACGAAATTATGCATCCTGCTTGTCCTGTCATATATAGATGGATAGATATGCAGATAGATACATAGGGGTAGTTAGCTATATATATACATAGATAGATAGGTATGTAGATAGATTGCTAGCTAACTAAATATATGTACATCCATAACATTTTGAGATCTTTCCTTTACTTCACAGCACTATCCCCTCAGCACCCTACAGTAGCAGTAGCCGTAGCACTGCCACAGTGAAGCAATGAGGAAGAAATAAAGTTAATGAGTTATGTCTCTCTGGAAAAAGAAATCTTATGATGGAATCCACAATTACGTAGAGAAAATCGAGGATGTTTTATTGAGTGAGAGTTCCTGGTCCACCACAGACTCGGAATGTTCAGGTTGCATCCACTTGAGTCGGGCAGGGAGTGTGCAGAGTGAAGGCCTCACCGCCCACCCTCTAGAACTCACTACTCACCCTCCTAGACACACATTGTAAGTGTTCTCACCTCTATCTTACTGATGTTTTATCATACAGTAAGCTAAATTTATTACTGAATGCTAATTCCGCTTTATTTTGCATTACCTAGTAGCTTTATTTTGTGGTAGATTCACAATGCATTTCAATTATTTTCATATAGATGAGTTGAGATTGTTGCTCCTACAGCGACGTGATGCTCAATTTGGTTCATCAGATGCACACAAGAGTAAAATTTTTATGTTCCTCCTTTCCAAAAAATTTAATAGTTTCTCTCGTCTGGTGCAATGGTTCACTATCATTGAATTATTTGATTGATAAAAATTGTTGCAAGATAAATCAGAAAAAAAACTTAAGTATATAAATATTAAGTGAAATCTCTTGGAAAATATAACCCAGAGCATAATGGTTGTAAGAACAATACTCTGCCAAAATGGATGAGTTAAAACTGATATAACCAGATGATTAGATGAACTTGTATGTATTAAGTTTCACAGTGCATGCACAAAATACATTGTATGGCATTGCAAAGTGGAATGGTTTTTTTTCTCTATCATTGTTCTATTGCACGGATACATGAATGACATTTGGGTAGTAAAAAGTTGTCAGGGAAATGTACAAATATAAAAACTTCTGATATACCGGATTTTTGGCTAACCCGAATGTGGTCTTCCCCTGAATTAGTCCAAAATATGAAATAAATTAATATGGCGAATCTTTTGTATTAATTTCACAAGATTTTCCAACGTAAAGTAATCTCCATGAACAGGGACAACAGCTCAGCTTGGAATGGCCATAGCAATGCAGGCTGCGTCCACAGTGCCGGCACTCACTGCATGGTGGCGGGCGGACTAAGGAACTGTGTGGGCAATACTGCAGCGGCACTCTCCTCTTTGGACATGAGGTAAGGTATTTTGACAAACTAAAACCTGCATTAATCTGTTACAAATATAATAATGCATACAGTATCTAATCTTTATAGCATTGGGTTCATGATGGAGACACTAGATAATATTTTCATCTATCCTTCCCCCTGGGTGGATATAGAGGCGGTATGTTGCAGCAACTGTCTCTACTAGCTGCGGGTGCCCAGCCGTGGCACCACAACATATGCACTGCACACTCGCGCCGCTTTGCCTACGCTGCAACACTTGCTATATATGTCTATGAGGTAAGATAAAACATACTCCTGCAGAATTTGTGAAACATATACTGCATTCACCATATAATCAAGTATTGTACGAAAGCCTAATGTGAATATTTTTTGCGGAAACTCTAATTGATTGCATTGTTGTATCAGGCTGAGGCAGGAAGTAATGAATGGCAGCTGTTCAGTATCCTAGCTGACCATCGCAAGACCATCACCTGCTTAGACTGGCATCCCTGCAGTGAGGACCTCTTAGCCAGGTGTGTATAGACGAATGAACCTTTAATTTAGTATTCGTATCTCAATATGATGAATGACCAATGAAAACGATGATAGATTACAATAAAAAGCATTTGTATAGAAGTTAATCGTAGTGTTTACATCCCTGTTTTCAGTGCCGCCTTGGACCAGCGTGTGTGTGTGTGGAGTGTGAGCAGACAGTGTGTGTTGTATGCCATCAACATATGCCGAGTGCCAACTGTGGTAGCTTGGTGTACAGGCCACAGGTTGGTTGATGTGTTATGTGTTAGTGAAGTGTTGAGGGTGTTTCAACAGTAGCAGCAGAAGTGGTAAGATAACGAGAAGTGCATGGTGGACAGATAAGATAAAGAAAGTTATAGAAAGGAAGAGGAGAGAATATGTGAAAATACTGCAAAGGAGATAAGAGTGAGGAGGAGAAATGATGATGAAATGTGAAGCCTTACTTTATATAATGATGTCTGTATTGGTATTTGTGATATATTTTACATTTTCCTGTCTATCCTATCATCAGAGACTTGCTGTCCTTCTCCACCCAAGTTGGACCCCTTCAGCTGTGGGACTATGCAGAGAACAGTGAACCATTCCCCTTCAGAGAGGACTATGGTTACCCACATGCTATAGTTTCATACCGCTGGCATCCCAATGTACCCGGAAGGCTTGTGGTGGGGCATAGTGATGGGAAGATTACAGTTTACAGAGAAGGTAGGACTGAATTATGCATGATATCATTACTTAAATCATATTGAAAACCATACGCACTACTGAATCCCTTTCCTTAAAAACATGGAAGCAGCCATCAATGGTTTCCTATTTCCAGACCTTGGGAACTCTCGCTTTTCTGCCTTCCCCGAGGGTAAAGAAGATTTTGACAACCACACCCTAGTCACCTTGGAATGGGACACCTGCTCTCCTGACTACATCCTGGTGGCATACCGAGGTGGTGCGCTGCTGTTAGTGGATGTTAACACCATGCGGGTCATCACCAAATACATCCTGCCTGTCTCTGCCAGCATCAGTACCCTAGCCTGGCTACCTGATGCCCCGGGGATGTTTGTAACTGGAGGTACATCATTTTACTTATGAATTAATAGGCAATGTCATATTTCCTGTCTTAATCATTGTAACCTTTGAAACTACTCTCCTCTGAGGATACTTTAGAAGGGAAACTTATAACTGAAAAATAATAATGGGGTAACTTTTCCATTTCTTCACTCACCTTCAGATGCTGAGAAAGGTATTCTTCGTGTGTGGACAGTGAATAAGTCTACGCCAGTGGAGTCTTGTGTGTTGAAGGATACAGGCTTCCACGTCCTTTGTGCTACCAGAGTGGAGAGGTCACCTGCAACACAGAAACTACATCAAAACCTCAATAAAGATCTTGCAAGTGACAGGAAAGAATTAATGGTTCCAAACGTAGCCATTGTGACGCTGTTTAAGGATGGAGGTGTTGGTCTGTACCACCTCAGGAGAAAACAATGGATATTTAATAGGGAACATGTAAGCTTTTAAACTGACTATATAGTATTTGTAATCGAAAATCAAGTGTATATACTAATGTACTATTGTATATTTTGTCAGATGCATTATCTACAAGAACTTTGACCTTTCCAGGGACACACCGAGACAATATTTGACTGCAGTTTTAAGCCTGAAGATAGTGATTTGCTAGCAACTGGTTCCTTCGATGGCTCAATTAAAATATGGAGGATAGATACGCTAGAAGCTGTAAGTATATTAATATTATATAACCCAATATATTCTGTATATATGAATTTATTATACCTGGATATATATGGACATTTTTTAATTTTTATCTTTGGAGGATAAGTAGAAGTAATAAGGTTGTAAATGCATTACTGACAATAGTTATTTTTCACCTCCCAGGTTGAGACTTTACCTAACTGCAGTACCATCATCTACTCAGTGTCATGGGCACCCGCTGACCTCAACTGTATAGTGGCAGGCACCTCAGGGGGGGATGTATTCATATGGGACGTAGGGAAGCACAAGATACTGCAAGACATCACCTCACACAAAGACAAGAAGGTGTTTTGTGTCACGTGGAACCAGAATGATGCTAGACGGATTGCATCGGCAGGTATGTAAGTTATGTTAATGTTATTATAAGGTCAGGCAGTGAAGGCAAGTCAGAAGGAATAGATTTGGATGAAAGTTAGCCATCGACTTTAATGATTTTCAGACATTCATATCTGTTAAAGCGCATCACAACTTAACAAAACTTCACTAACATAACCCTTACCCACTCATCCACTCCATTAATTAATAGGTAGTCATTGGTTCTGAGTCCCAGTGTCTGTGTGTGTGTGTTGCAGGTGAGTCTGGGTTCTGCTATGTGCACCAGGTGAGCGGAACATTGCTGCACGACTACCGCCACCCCGGCCCTGTGTATGGCTGTGACTGGAGGGATGCTGATGTGTTGGCCACGGGCTGTGAGGATGGCAGGATTCGGATCTTTTGTGTGACGAAGAATAGGAAAGACCCAGTGACAGAGCTTAAAGGTTTGTTTGCATTGGATTGAATTTTTGTTGATGAATTCTTATTTCTTGATTTGCTTTGCTGTGAATTTTAACAAAGGTGAAAGGTAATGATGATTTCTGAAATATATATTCCCTATTTTCAGCACATGCAAAAAAGGTGTTTCGTGTAAAGTGGAATCCTGTTTATGAAGACATTCTATGCAGTGGAAGTGATGATTCCTCAGTTAGAATATGGTCTTATTCCAAGGCCCAGTGTCTCAACATTCTGGTGGGCCACTCAGACAATGTACGAGGCTTAGTATGGTGCCCTGAGGTGCCCTTCCTCCTTATATCCGGCTCCTGGGACCACACTATGAGGGTATGGGATGCCCGCCATGCTGCCTGCCTTGATGTAGTGCTGGACCACGGTGCTGATGTGTATGGTGAGGATACATTTTCTACGAGTGCTGTTTATGTATATCAAACAGTAATTGTTCCTCTGTGTTGTGGAAACAGTTTATATTCTCTACTATACTTCTGTCTTAGAAATGCACTGTTAGAATATAGGTTTTATTTGATATGTTGAGTTTTAAAGGTGTATCTGCCTTAAGTACTGGTAAATTGCATATGACATTCGTTCATACACGCATACACAGGGTTGAGTATACATCCGGTGCGTCCATTCCTGCTTGCATCATGTTCTCGAGACTCTACAATGAGGCTTTGGTCGCTTTCTTCCTTTGTGGCGCCGCTCTACTTGAAGGTACTGGCAGGGAGGCCGGATGAGGAGATAATTCAAGTCAATGGTGAGTGAGATATGATTCTTTAAGCGCAAGTATTAAACAAACACATGAGTTAACCCTATTTCATATCATATCTAGTGAATGTTGTGTTATTTATACTTATACACCCATGAATAACCAAATATATGGATTAAAAACTTGAATATAATTTGGGTTTACTGTATTGTTATCAGGTAAATGAATTGAAATATTAATTACTTATTTTTTCCAAGACGTAGGTAGGTGGCACTCATTTGTTTTTGCTTTGGGACAGAACCAACAAATTTTTCCTCTGATCTGCACCTGTGTGGCCTCCGAGCTCAGCACCTCCAGGCAGCTCTTCACAAAACTGATGCATCTTATCAACCCAACAAAAAGTTTAAGCTCTTTGCAGATATATTCTGTGTAAGTTTTTTCATGCAGTATGAATTAATATTTGTAAAACGTATTCCATTTCCTTCTATCTCGTAAAGGTTTGCTTAGTGGTTTATTTATTCGTCAATTATAGTGATTCATCTAAATGTCACATGTTAAATTCCTTAATACTTTTTCCTGCAGGGAGATGTGCAAGTAAGGAACCTTTGGGATCTTGCTTATGTGTTACAAGGACACACTGACATCTCCCTCCTCTCACGTAACTACGCCCAGTCCATCATGCACCATTCCCACATCATCAAGTGCTCCTTGGTGAGTGGCGTCACTACTTCAGATCTTTTCACTTTATGTTCTGTTTAATGGTACAAACAGCTTCATATGTAATCCTCATCTCCCTCCAGGCTTTGGCAACAGAACATGAAATGGATGCTAGTCGAGGCCAAGGTGTTGCCATTTGGAAACACTCAAATATTGAGAGCCAGGAGGCATTGGCCGAGTCCTACTTGAGGTGTGGCGCTATACAACAATACTGTGAGCTGATGACACGTCTTCACCAGTGGGACCACGCGCTTGCCTTGGCTCCAGCTGTCTCAGTCGACTACTGGTATAAGCTGATGGCCAGGTATGAACTTGCAACTCCTTTATTTATTGTATCATTACCTCTTTGTGTGTTTTGATTTTGATACTCAACCAAAAGATGTTACTAACTTCTGTGTTGTGTACAGTAAACTAATGTTGGAGAATGGAAGGTTCTTCAAAATATGTATTTGAATCAACAGTAAACCCTTGCTATAATGAATTGATTAATGGAAGGGTCAAGCATTATACCCAAAAGTTAGGTTTATCCGATGTTCAATATATATAAATTATTTTTATTTGGAGAGTTGTTTTCTCATATGAGTTCAAACATAACACAACACACTCACTGGTAGCTGCTGGGTATAGACAGAGAGATGCGGGCTGGGTAGGCGTGGGCAAGCTCGCCTGGGAATTATATCTCGGTGCGCACTGACTCAGCCCGCCTCCCTCCCTCACCCAAACTAACCCCAACCATAGTTTTCCTTTGTTTTACTCTTATACTTTGTTGGTTATAAAGCTCTATATGTTTGATGGGGTCGTTATATATAAAATTTGGTGATATAAGTTTGTTATAGTGAGGGTTTACTGTACATGTTTTGTTATCTATGGCGTTCTCATTGTGAATTTGGACCAGCGAAAGTAATCATGTTTCAGCTCATTGTTCTCAGTCCACAATCTATATCTTGATAAATGGAATATTAGTGCTGATGACATTGATATATTTGATCATGAATGTAATTGGTTTTGGCTTAAATATGATAACCATTTCTATGCAAAATATGATTTCAAGTCAGATGCTTAATCGCCAACATAATATATCAAAGAATTTTCAAAATCTTGGAAATTTTCAAATAAAGATTAATTTAAGTTTCTCTTTTGCTGCATTATGGTTTGCTTATTACCTTATGATTGCTTAAGAAACAAGTTCACAATGAGAAGTAATTCATCTCATCTGTATGGAGTAATCATAATACATTTGTTCATTGTATCTAATTGTACATGTTATTCTTTGCATATTCTACAGATAGGGAGTATGTATAACTCACCCCTATGACTGAACCTTTCCATCTAGATATCTTGCTTTAATGAGTATATGATCTGTGTTCATTTTTCCATTGTAGATTAGTTGAAAAGACATTTTTTACATTTTTGTATGTATGTGCTTTAAGTGTGACCCTATATTTTGATCCTCATAATCTCTTCCATCCTATGAACCTAACCTAACCACCTCAAACCCTAAGGCATGCAGAGCAGCTTTTGAGTGATGATAACGAAGCGTGTGTCCCGTACCTCTTGGCCACTCGTGATGCAGATAAACTCATCAATTTTCACATTGGCCGAGGTAGAGTAAATGACGCCATCCTTTCCCAAAGTTATTACTGCACTGGAATGCTCACAAGGAATGACGTACACGAGTGACACAACAATAATCACTACTGAGGTGAACCAGCCGTGTAATGCTTGAGCCTCACTTCTACTCGATACTTTGCATATGTTGCTTGGTTGACTTGAATCTTAGACTTGATATTGTAGATGTGTTTGATGCAGGGTGGATCTTGCCTCACCACCTGCTACATCATCTGAATGCACACTGGTCATAGCCATTGCAGTCAGGTTACTTTTTTATTAGTGAGATATTGATGATGTGGCAAGCTAGTTGTTTTGTCACTGATGTACAGCTAATCATCTGATATCCAACCATAGCAAGATTAAAAAGCTGAAGAATAAAAACAAGATACCAAGTAATGATAATGGTTAAATTGACGTAAGTGGTGAAAATACGTCTACTGAAAATGTTTTCTCGACAGTTTATATAATTTTTGATATACTTTGCATAATCACACCATTCAAAGTTAACTAATCATTTGGAAAGAAATATAATGATAATGATGATGATGAGGACAATGCTGAGAGGTAAGTATACAATCAATCAAGTATATTTGACATCCTGCGTTTATACAGGATACAAATAGGATGTAAAATATCCTATTCCTTCAAAAACTGACATCAACATAATGGATGTGTGAGGTATTACAAGGGAACTACTACAAGATAAACTACTCCCAGTGCTTGAAGGTTGCAGAAAGTGACTTAAGAAATGACTATTGAAGGTTGGATAACAGCTGGATATCTGTATATTGAGAAGCTTATACCCATAGTCCAGTGTGGCTTATAAAAACACAGTCAATGTGCTCCAAGGAACTTAGCTTATTATCTAGTGATGCTTTTAGTTGTCTTACACCATAAAGTCAACAGTTGCATAAAGCTAGCTATAAAGGCTTAACAGATGAAATATTTTGTTGTCAAGTAATCTCTGAACAAGAATTATTAGTATCTTGGCATTAGAGTAGTGAGTCACCAAAGTATATTCTATTGCATAGCTGTGGTGAATGTTATGAAATGGTACATTAGGGTAGAAGGTACTTACAGTGTGTTTATAAGAGAAGTGAAAGTAGTGTTTTATGTAGAAAAGGAAGGGAATACTTTGATAAGTAGTGAGGTGTGTTTTAGGTGAACTGTTACTCGTGTTTAGGAGTTTTCACAGCCAAGATCCGAGACATTTCATTGTCAAAACCATGGAAGTCTATGGGATTAATTTTTTGAGGTGCACTTCCCAATACACCGGGTTATTTTGAATTATTATAACTGTCCATAGTGAGCTGAATGGAGGATATAACTGGTATGTTTAGTCAGCCAATGACTTGAAAGTTTGGAAAATAATTAAATGGAGGTATGTGAAAGAAAAAGTTGTTTGAATAATAACTAAATAGAGATGTGAGACAAAGAAATGACAGATACGCGGCCTGCAGTGTGCATGAACATAGATAGATGGAAACATTTTTCTAGCATGGATATTCACTCCAAGCCTTGACGACAATTGCTGGATAGGTATATCATGGCATTAAGTTCCTCTGCCTCCTTTTGACTAACACATTTCCTGCTTATATTTTTGTTTTAATCCTTAACTATCCATCTATATATCTCAAAAGTTTCTTGGGATCCATAGTTTCACTCACACACACACTTTCTTCACAGACTCACCACTCTCCTTTCTCTCAAGGTGACGAAACCAACTGCATGACCAAATTGCTACCTAAAAAGTGTATCAGAAAGTATTCACACCGTCACATCACCTCCAGTCTCACAGTGCAGCAATTATACCACCTAATTGTGTTGGTGTTAATGTTCCTTCAGATATTATGAATTTTATACAGGAACTATTTACATTACAAACACATCTAAATGTTACAGGTTTTATCACTTCTGGTTTATTACCAGAAAATATCATAATTTATCTATATTTGTGATGCCTTGCCCCCTGCAGTGACTTCCCTCAAGGAGATGGTTATAGCAGGTCTCCATCTTTCCCTTTCCCTGTAAATACAAACTAAATTCTTTTTCATTCATGTAATATCTGTAATTGAATAATTGGAAATATTTATAGGAGTTTTGCCACTGAAAAAAACAACTAAATAATCTTCAAGAACCAAGTGGAAACAGTAAGGGTCCAAACAGTTGCTTACAGTATGTTGGTTAAACGGTTGGGATGTTTGTATGTTGATTGACAAGGCATTTTTCTCCTTAGGCAATGATAGATTGTTGAGCAGAATTATGTTCCTTTTCCTAGGTCATTAAAGTGAGACTACTATGAAACAAATGCACCCATATCACTGTTTTTTTTTTTGTCAGATAAATAGATAGATAGATAGGTATATAGATAGATAAATAGATAGTGAGATGACAAGTGGAACTTGTAAAATAGGAAATAGATTAATTTTCTGTCATGCATAATCTATATGTCATTATTTATTGCAGTATTAAGGTGAAATTTCTATAGGCTTATGAATACAGTTTCAAAGCAACTGCAAAAAATCTTATATTTCAACATTATTGCATCATTGTATGAACTGTATTCCTGTCTTGCCAGTCGAGGTGATGCAGAGCTTTACTTCAAGAATGATGTCCTTTCATTACCGTCCTTGTTCATGCTGTGATGAATATTCTGTAACACACACGTACTATCACATGAAGTGGTATTGATGCATGAAATATTTTGAGTCAAGGAAGCAAACAATTACCATTTTTTATGCATGATGAACCATGCTTTATAACTCTGCCATGCAGGTCTATAAGACAGTACAATTTGTCCACATAATCCCCTAACATCCTCAATATAATCTTCCTCATCTGGTTATTGGAATGCTCCTCTGAGAAACAAGCCTGTTGTCCCTATCAGTCATTGTTCTCAGCCATCACTGTTCTTTGTTCTAACTTTTCTTTGCCTGAATGCAATGTAACCTTTCCAGGCCACCTTGACAAAGCATTCTCAGAGTGTATAGCTCTTGGTAAGATGAGTCACCACACCACCAAAGGTCCTCCCCCTCAAGTACCTCCAAGAAAACTGTCAGCTGAGGTCAATGGCGTCAGCCTAGTGCAGGGACGGACGGTAGACTGTGCACGGCTGGTGGCTCAATGGCACCTCTTACACGGTGCTCCCATCATTGCTTCCTGTGCTCTGTTAGCTGTCGATGATGTCAAGGTTGTATATTGAATTGATTTTTATTGCATTATTGATGTGAAGTAAATGTGAAGTAGATCAAAGTACGTAGTAATGATCAACCTTTTGTTAAAGGTTCGTGGTGTTTTCTTGTACAGAGAATAATTTGTTTATCTCCTCCCAGGGTGCTTTGTCAGTGCTTCTTCAAGGACACGAGTTAGAGTTGGTGATTGCTGTTGGTCGTCTTCTGGCATCCGAGGTTATAGAAGAGGACAACACTAATGTGAATAGCATTGTGGAGACGGCAGTGCGCTACATCACGTACCGCACCATTCGACTTTCTCTCTGGGACTTAGCCATTGAACTTGCCCAACTGCTGCCAGAAGTTAGTGATCGTTTTTCTAATTACTTCTCGTGAACTTTACTAATACTGTTGTCCATTAATTGCTAAAAGTTAATCAATAATGTGTTCTACTTACTGGTCAGAACATGCAGTACAGTACAGTACAGTATGGTACAACATTATTTTCTATGGTCAAATTAATTGTATCCATGTTTCCACTTTACATGTGATATTCTGTTCATCCATTTCATAGAAAACTTTAATATTGCACACATTTCAGGGTGTGAATCAGACCATCTTGAAGGCCGAGGTGATCCTCTCCCACTTGGGTACACAGGAGGAGCGGGAAAACCTCTACCAACTGGCTAAGTTTCCTCCTCCAGCTGAATGCGTTGACAGAGCTGTTGGCTCAATACAAGACCAAGTCCTTTATCTCCTCCTCTCAAATCAACCACACAAGGGGGTTTCAAAGAGCCTAGAATTTTTGCAAGGTATTTAAAAGAATCCCTTTGAAATTATACATTTGATTGTGAAAACCAACTTGATATATTACAAGATTGGCTCATAGTACACATTATAAACCTAGAGCTACATGTCTGTTGTTTGTCATTTTCTAGAACAAATAATTGGCGGAAACTTGGACCGGAGCAGTGTGTGGTATGTGCTGCGGTTAGTGCAGTCAGTGCCGCTGGTACATGGCACTGGTAAGTGGGCTATTCGAGGGGAGGAGCGAGGAGCACTCCTGGCACTCTCGGCTTACTTGGGGGCCGTGAAGGCAGCCATGTTGAAGTACAGCACCATTGTACCTTACCTCCTCAGCCATGCAAGGTGAGTGTAAGGACTTATTTTCTTTCCTTAGTTTGTTAGAAATTTTCATTCTTTAATTTCTTTTTATGTATTTTTTTTTACAGTTACATCCTTGAGAAGCACCGACCAGCTGAATATGAATTTTTATCTGAACACATTGCTGCAGCGAGGGCCAAGTAAGCTAAGCCAGTCCTTACACTTCCCCTTATATACTCATATTTGCCTCAATAATACATGATTATTGATCCAAAATTGTGTGAAAATGTCTTTTACATAGATTCTTTACTTCAGATGGGAGAAAGACGACTGTAACTGGGACATAGACATCAGCAAGGACGTGGGTTTGTGGTGTGATGTCGGCATAACAAGAGTCAGCGGCTCGCATTTGCCTCGTCATTCAGATTCTCAGACGTGCTGCATCACCAACCAAATCATAAAAGTACGTAGCAGTGTATTTATAAGATAAAAATATATAAGCTAAAGAAATTTATCCTGAAGGAGGAGTAATATATCATTCCTTGGTCTGTTTAACCACCAAAGCTACAGGTTAAGAATTTATGTAAAGCTTACGTAATACCATAGAATGTAATGGAGATCCAGTGAGCTATTTTTGAGTATAGCATCTTTTTTTTAGACTTAATTTAAACATTGAATCCATGCATGCTATTTATATAAGACGTATGAGAAATCGGTGTACTAATTACGTAACAATTTCCTTTTAGGGTCCCAGTTATTTCTTAGAGAATGGGGAGTCATCCATGGGTCAAAATGATGCCCTGATGTGGGCTAAGGTACACCCTTACTCACCCATGGGTACTGGGTATCGGCTCAACCCATTCTGATCACCAGCGGCTTAGGCTGTGTCGTCTATACGAGTCTCCATCCATTAAACAAGGAGTGATAAGTGAAGGGAGTTATACATTCAGTTGTGTTATTAAGCTCATATTGAAAGGTGAGCCACACTGTAAGGTGTAATAGGTAAAGTGAGGACACATGCAGTTGCTGGGTGTAGCTACAGGTGCTCCTCTCCCACCACATTGGCCTTTGAGCCTGTGGTGGAAATTAATCCGTTCCGCTGGGACACAGGGCCACTGTGACTACTTTCCACAATTTACCTTCTCCAGGTTTCCCTGGGTACCCATTTATCTACCAACCCATTTGGGAGGATGAACAGCTGGGTGAGCTGTGCGCCGCCTGCCTTCGCCCGGGATCGAACTCGGGCCAGCGGATTCATAGTTAACTCTTTAACCAAACTTTGTATCAGGACAGTAATTATTAGTAATCATTACATAATGTGTAATGTTTACCTGATATAATTTTTCAGACTAAATGTACTTTAGAACTATATTCAAATGCCTTTACAACCATGTATACACACTTCCCACCATTGCATTATTTCATAAACTCCTAAACCTGAATGTCTGTTGGCTGGCCAGCAGTGATCTCGAATACTGGTAATGATGAAAAAATATAACATGTTTGCATAAGATGAGCCTCTATACCTGACTAAGTGATATAATGATGATAATGTTTTAACATATTCATTGTTAGATGAAGATAAACTGTGTTGATATGTAAGTTGCAGACAAATGCAAGCCTGCATTGCATGTTCAAGATAATCATAATATTAATGACTTCAATGGGTTCATTATATTGATCCCTTGAAATGATAATAGTTGTTCACTTCCTCTGCCATTTTACTAGCGTAGGGATTCCAAACTTAATTAAGTTATCTTGATAATATTGTTTTTATTTTACAAGCACTTAGCCATGTGCTTATAAAGTTTTAATAGTTTACTCTGATGTAATTGGTTGAAAATAAGATATTTTTATGTGTTAAAATTGACCTGGAATCAGAACCCAAGTTTGTAGTGAGTTTATCCCTGAGTGAAGCCGCCTTAACCTTCA
>JAXIVD010004874.1:0-2500 GCA_036785275.1 Cancer borealis | reverse complement strand
ACTCCGTCTATCTGAAACTAATGACAGACAACTGACCACACTCGATGCATGCGTCTAGGCGGAGCGGAGGATTCTACTGGAAGTAATTGTAAATAAAGACGTCAATTCTTCGTTTCTCTCTCTGTAAAATTATTGACATCACACCTATACGCAGCAAACAAAACAATAGATTAGTAAAGAAAATAAACAAGTAGATAAACCAAAATAAGTTAAAATACAATTAAATTACGGATGAAACATACAAAAATAAAGCTTCACAACGTGGCAACCAACTACTCGGATGTATTGTGTTACCTCGGGTCCGACAGCTGTCCCTCGGGGGCCGCTCTTGGGTATGAGTGATAGGTAGACAAAGGCCTACAGAACCAGCCTGGAGAACCGTGGGATGATTGCAGTGCCGGAGTAGAGTGTGTGGTGATGCCAGAGGGAAGGGAAAGGTGGGATACAAGGTGTTACTCAAAGGAGCTAACTACCTTGGGCTTCAGAATCGTGCGTAAGGTTAGAGGAAGGATATTCAGCATCGAACGAGGTCATGACTGGTTCTTTCCTATTTTGAGTAAACAATCCCATTTCCTCCGTAATGCATGAAGCGCCACTATCCACGGAGGAACTATTTAACTCTTGTCCACAACACGTGCAAGGGTCACGCGAGGCTCGGCTCTTCACGAGAACATACTTACACATGTCTTATAATACCATCTTATTCCATCATGTATATACTTCTTCAACGGTATGATAAGGTAAGTAGAGTATCCATAGATATATTGCACTCGGTAATTTACGAATTTCACAGAGTAGAGGAATTTCGTTGCGATTTGATCCAATAAGACAAGTAGTAAAAATAAAGACGCTAAATTAACTACAAAGCTACTCACTGTTACTATCTTCACCATGACAGTGTCTCGGCAACACTAGCACCGTGGACGTGGACCTTCCTGGCGTGAGGAGGCTAAGGCGGGCTAGGCTGGCTGAAGGGCATGATGGCGTGTCACCCTCACACTACCTCCCTTTGTCCGTGGCTGTTTCCAGTGTATGCTATCATTAGAGGGATCGTACGCGGCGTGAGAGCACCTCCACGACAAGGGAAGGAAGGTGCACGGATGGCCGCCAGATTCGACCTTACAACTCAAATCTGTTCTCACTCCGAATTTGATTTCCGCGTTGTATTTCGTGTAACAATAATGGTTTTACTTTAAATATAGACGCTTACGAGCGTGTCAGCTGAAACAGAGCTACCCCATCTCTGCTCTCCGCTTCCGTAACTCATCACAGCTCAATATGTAATCATCCCGACGCAATGGAGCAGTCTGATCCGGCTTCACGCTGAGCCTCTGATGGTATTATGGCAAGGTTCACCTAGAGCGGCAGTCACGCGGCCCGCTTGGAGGGAATCGCTCTGTCATTCGCCTCCTGCCGGTGCGATTACCGAGGCCTTCCTGACCCTAACTCTTCCTCCTCTCTGTTATTACCAACTCCATGATGCTACACGTTTGGTAGGTTTACTTGTGTGTTCTTTTGCTGTTTTGTGCAGTAAATTGACATGTAATAATACTGTGGATAAAGGAGCATTGAAAGAAGTGCAATGTTACTTATATAATACATCTGTTCTCATAAACTATAATATGAATTTTGGTTTATGGGAAAGATATTGTTTTTAATCTCTCGATTGAGGAAATATTCGAACCGTATAAATAAGTGTGCAAGATGAAAGATGGCATTGCGCAGTCGCCTCCACACGGCTCAATACTGTTGCATTGCGTGTTTTCTTGCTAGTTATGGTGTTTCCTTGCTAGTTATGGTGTTTTCTTGCTAGTTATGGTATTTCCTTGCTAGTTATGGTGTTTCCTTGCTAGTTATGGTGTTTCCTTCGTACTGTAATAACTCAGCGCTTCTCTCTTCTCTCCCATCATTGTTTGATATTTTGTTTGCTGCTGTAACTATTATCTCTTCCTGATATTCTTCCCTTGTTTACGTCGGAGATTATATTGGTTTTAGCTTTCAAGTTCTCACTCATAATCCCAAAACAAAGTCCGATAGGCTAGTCAAAGTTTCCTCTACTTTATACCATCTTTCTTTATAGTGTAAATTACTTCCGATAACTTTATGGTGTCATTTCCGCTTAAAACATCATCTTTTCCGGAGATATTTTTTTCGGGTCGACACTTTTTATAGTATGGAAACTAAAAATTCATAGACACCACTTTTACCTCTCTCCTTTCTGCCAACTTTTGGTAATCTAATGCTAAATAACTTAATGATGCGGTGAACTTTGGAGATTTACATAAATTACGACGAAGAACCAGGAAATGAGAAACGTCAGCTGCACTAGATGGAATCCAACCCTCTTTAGCTTGCACGACTCCCCTTCATTTCGCTTCAACACCACTTGCAGGAATTCAAACAAAACATCTTTCTTCGTGGTTTTGTGACTCGCTCTCTTAATTACTCATCTGCACCTTGGTTCGAGTTTAAGCTAAAAAAACACTATGAATATCCTATG
>JAXIVD010004873.1:27500-32619 GCA_036785275.1 Cancer borealis | reverse complement strand
CTCTCTCTCTCTCTCTCTCTCTCTCTCTCTCTCTCTCTCTCTCTCTCTTCTCCTCTCTCTCTCTCTTATACAACACTTCTCTCCTTTCCTACTCTTACACTCATCTCATTCTTCTCCCTAACTCACCTCTCTTCTTTCTCTCTCTCTGTTTTTTCTCTCTTCCTTCACCTTCACCCTAACTTGCCTTCCGCCTCCTCCTCCCCCTCCTTCTCCTCCCTTCCTGTTCTTTCTTTCTCTTCATCACTCTCAATGCTCCAGCCCACCCTCCAATCCCTTACCCCCTTTCTAAACCCATCACTCCTTCTCTCTCCCCCCTTCCCCAACCTCTCATCTCCTTCCCAACCCTTCATCCCTTCTCCCCTTTTCAACCCCTTACCCTCTCCCCCTTTTCTAACCCTTCCGGAACTCTCACCAATGCGTTCTTGAAGTTATAGTTATGTTTAAGCATCAAAATACTCCATGTAGTTGTATAGTAGTAGTATGTGTATAGTTGTATGTGTATGTGTAGAGTTGTATGTGTATGTGTATGGTTGTATGTGTGTGTGTGTGTATAGTAGTATGTATGTATAGTTGGGTAGTAGCAGTGTAGTATGTGGAGCTGCAATAGAGTGGTAACCGTCTATGCATGTGTTCAGCAATACTTCACAAAACTTTCAATAGAGGCATATATACAAGATACATATTCCGGTTTTGGTATGCAGCTTGCCTGGCGATTCGAGGGTGTAGGGGAAGGGAGGGGGAAGGGGGTGTGAAGGGAAGTGAAGGGGGGGAGGAGGGAAGGGGGAGGGAAAAGTGAGGGGAAAAGGAGGAAGTGCGAGGCGTGGTAAGGGATGGATGACTTCAAGGAGGGAAAGGGGATAAGTGGTGAGAGAGAGAGAGAGAGAGAGAGAGAGAGAGAGAGAGAGAGAGAGAGAGAGAGAGAGAGAGAGAGAGAGAGAGAGCGAGAGCGAGAGCGAGAGCGAGAGCGAGAGAGAGAGAGAGAGAGAGAGAGAGAGAGAGAGAGAGAGAGAGAGAGAGAGAGAGAGAGAGAGAGAGAGAGAGAGAGAGAGAGAGAAAAAAAAAGGATGGAGGGGGAGGTGGAGGAAAACAGTGGGATAAAAATAAATATATAAAAATCAGGAAACAAGAACATGCACTCAGAAGGTTAGACTTGAAACCACAAGGAAGAGAGGAGGAGGAGGAGGAGGAGGAGGAGGAGGAGGAGGAGGAGGAGGAGGAGGAGGAGGAGGAGGAGGAGGAGGAAGAGGACGAGGAGGAGGGGAGGAGAAGAACGAGGAAGGAGAGAAGGAGGAAAAGGATGAGAAGGAGGAGAAGAAGGATATAAGGATCGAGTTTTTCTTCCAGGGTTCCAGATAAAGAAAAAAAAAGTGAGAAGAGGGAAAAGTGGTTTCCATATCACACATTCCAGGAAGGGAAGCGATGGCACTGTACCTACCTACCTACCTACCTACCTACCATACCTACAATACCTACCGTACCGTACCTACCTACCGTATCGTACCTATCAACCTACCAGCACGTGTCTCCCATTAATGCTGGAAGGATGGAAGGAAGGAAGGAAGGAAGGAAGGAAGGAAGGCAAGAGGGAAGGAGGGGAAAAATAGTGGGACGAACAACAACACACGCTGACAGAGAGAGAGAGAAGAAGAGAGAGAGAGAGAGAGAGAGAGAGAGAGAGAGAGAGAGAGAGAGAGAGAGAGAGAGAGAGAGAGAGAGAGAGAGAGAGAGAGAGAGAGAGAGAGAGAGAGAGAGAGAGAGAGAGAGAGAGAGAGAGAGAGAGAGTAACAGAGAGAGAGTGAGTTTGTCTGTATGTGCATCCTCCTGCCTGTTCTCTCCTTTGTATCCATTCTCAGCGCCCACCCACCCACCAGCACACTGCCTTCTTTCTTTTTCTTTCTTCCTTCCCTTCTTTTTCTTCTTCATTCTGTTTCCACAGCTCTCCCACACCCGAATAAACACATTCTCTCTCTCTCTCTCTCTCTCTCTCTCTCTCTCTCTCTCTCTCTCTCTCTCTCTTCTCTCTCTCTCTCTCTCTCTCTCTCTCTCTCTCTCTCTCTCTCTCTCTCTCTCTCTCTCTCTCTCTCTCTCTCTCTCCCAAAAGAGGAAAACACAGACGTAAAATTCTTCAAGACAAACGAAACAAAAAGGGAAACAAGAATAGGGATGTGACAGGAAGCAAGTATTTTTTTCCCCGCACAAGAAAATGAGGGAAACAAACCAGGAGAAGGATTAGGAGAGCAGGGAAATAAAAATGAACACAAGGGGAAGGCGGGGGGGGAGGAGGGGGATTGCTGGATGAAGGAGGGAGGGAGGAAGAGGGAGAGGAAGAAAGAGAATGAGGATTACGATGACACTAAAACGACTGTGACAGAATGTGAGGAAGTGACAGAGAGAGAGAAAGAGAAAGAGAGAAAAAACCCAGAAAGAGTAAGAGAGGAAGAAAGAAAGAAAGAAAGAGAACACACAATAAACCGGTAACATCGCTCTGGTGAAGACAAGGCAAAGATACAAAATGAAAACACACAAACAAAGAGAGGAAAACAAAACCGAAGTAAGGGTGACGCACGCAGGATTGTTACGGGAGGAGTCATGAGTCTCAGCGTGGCGACGACAGTAATGCTGAGACTCATTTACCGTCTGTCGAGGGTGGGAGGGCAAGACGGCGCCAGAAACCACACCCTCCCTGATAAATCTATGGAAGGAAGGAGGAAGGCAGGGAGAGACGAAGGGAAGGAGGGAAGAGGAGGGAAGGAGGGTATGTGTTGTCGTCGAGCGAGCCAAAACTTGTGTCCAACTGCTGTGTATGGAAGGAAGGTCTGGACGGCAAAGGAACAAGCAATAGCAGAATTAGGTTTAAGCTAAGCCATGTTCCCTCTGCTGCCTCCCATCAACAGGCTGACTGGCAGGGGAAGGGATGCTACGACAGGATAGTAGATGTTATTTTTTCTTTTTTTTTCTTCTTACTCTCGTATCCAAGAAGTAATTTATCCATTTTTAAATTCTGTTGACTGAAGGAGCGAGTGCGTGCGCCAAAGCGAAAATCCAAGACACAATTTCAAACTATTATGGTAAAGAACCCTCAAAACACACACACACACACACACACACACACACACACACACACACACACACACACACACACACACACACACACACACACACACACACACACATATATGGAGGGAAGAAGGAAGAAGAAGAAGAAAAACCTAACAAACGAATGTGATTTAAAACTGTAATCCCACCATTCCTTCCGCGTTCAGAATTCACGAGAAGCATCAATTTTTTCTTCTTCTTCCCCTTTCCACAAACTCTCCAAAAAAGACTGTCTCGTTGGTTGCCTGGAGACGTTTATCCACAAGGGACTTACTTTACTCGCCTCTTCTCTCCTCTCTAAGTCCCGCTGTAAATACCTTTCAGAGACACAACGTCACCTTGGAAACGTACTGAAACTTCAAGGCCACAGGTGGAAGGGACGAGGAAGGACGCCCACTTCAATATATATGATAAGAAGAGTCATTAGGATATTAATCTAAGAATGCAAAAGGAAGGATATTCAGCGAGCTGCCGCCACATCGCATTTCAGAGGAAGACGGGAGAGTCCTTAATTTATTCCATCTATCATCGTCTCCTCCTCCTCCTCCTCCTCCTCCCCCAACACACCCCTTACCCTCTCACCCTCCCATCTCCCACTCCTTCAACGTCCCTGCCATTCCTTGGACCCCCCCCCCCCAACCATCCCCCCCACACACACACGTTCCCAGCAAGTCCTTTCTCGTCTTCCAAATTAGTTCTCCATAGAAATTTATATATATATATATATATATATATATATATATATATATATATATATATATATATATATATATATATATATATATATATATATATTACATGTGGGAAGGAAATAAATTATCAAGGGCTAAGAACAGAGTAAAATGAAAGTTATAAAAGACAATTACATATATTATCAACAAGTATTGCACTGTATTTACTTAGATAACTACACCTCTATCTCCCTACCTGACCCTCTCACTCTCTCTCTCTCTCTCTCTCTCTCTCTCTCTCTCTCTCTCTCTCTCTCTCTCTCTCTCTCTTTTCCTTTCTCTCCCTTTCTCTCCTTCCCCCCAAAATGGCACAGGTCCAGATGCACACTCGCTTCATACATTCACGATCCTTCTCAGTCACTTCCTCTCTCTCATTCTCTTCCCTTCAGCTTCTTTCCATGACAACCATCGGGACTAAAATTAAGAGCTGCTGTAGTCTAACCTTAGTATTCCGATCTTGCCTCCACTCTTAAGAAAATGGGAGTCAGTAGAGTAAATCTCTCTCTCTCTCTCTCTCTCTCTCTCTCTCTCTCTCTCTCTCTCTCTCTCTCTCTCTCTCTCTCTCTCTCTCTCTCTCTCTCTCTCTCTCTCTCTCTCTCTCTCTCTCTCTCTCTCTCTTTCTTTCTAACCCTCTCTTCTCTTCTCTTCTCCCCTTCCTCTTCCTCTTAATTCCCTGACTGAGCAGCGAAGAAATTCAAAGGTTTAGTATTGAAGGAAAAAAAAAAAAATTAGAAAAAATATCACTTAATCCATCTATACTTAACTGGATGCAGTGGTAATCGGATGAAGATCAGTGACGCTAGATATCATTAGATCATTTTTGTTTTCCTCTTTTTTTCATTTTTTTCCACTCTTTCCTTTTTCCTACGTGATAACAGACCTTGAGGAATAACAGAGTAAAGAGAGGGAGAGAGAGATAAAGAGGAAAAAAAGAATAGAGGAAAGTAAGATAATGAAAGGGAGACAGAGAGAGAGAGAGAGAAAGAGAGAGAAAGGGAGAGAAAATGTGTATATATATATGTATGTGTGTGTGTGTGTGTGTGTGTGTGTGTGTGTGTGTGTGTGTGTGTGTGTGTGTGTGTGTGTGTGTGTGTGTATGTGCGTGTGTTAAGAGGAGAGGCAGGGAGAAGGCGTGGATGGAAGTGGATGGGAAGGTGGAGGAAAAGAGGGAGGAGGGAAAGAGGCTGGTGGCGGTTATTGCCCCAACTCGAGAGGAATTTCTTGGAAGAGGAGGTGTTAGCGTGGGGATGAAGAGACTCTTACTCGAGGCTGAAGGAGGACGTGCTGCCAAC
>JAXIVD010004873.1:7500-20000 GCA_036785275.1 Cancer borealis | reverse complement strand
AACCTAATCTAACTTGACCTAAGCTAACCTAACCTAACAGTGTGATGCAGATGAAGAGTAAGTAGAGAACATCGTGTAATATTTAGGACTCGAGTCACGATGATCACGTCGATATTCACCCACAACAACAACAACAACAACAACAACAACAACAACAACAACAACAGCAACAACAACAACAACAACAGCAACAAAAACAACAACAAACTGACCTATTCCTGAGAGAGAGAGAGAGAGAGAGAGAGAGAGAGAGAGAGAGAGAGAGAGAGAGAGAGAGAGAGAGAGAGAGAGAGAGAGAGAGAGAGAGAGAGAGAGAGAGAGTGTGTGGCTGGAAGATACGTGGGTGGGTAGAGATTTATCCTATTCAAGTTACAAGAATAAACATCAAAGACAGACTCACTTCACACATACATAGAAAAAGAAAGAAAGAAAGAAAGAAAGAAAGAAAGAAAGAAAGATAGCTAGCTAGTAGAGGATAAAATGTAATCGTTCTTTAGAGATAGTTGACAAAATCGACGTTTGATGTCGCTTTGTCCATTGACTCTGACACAAGACTCTCTCTTGTGTGTTACTCGTATTTTCTTTCCACACATAGTTGTCTTAGAAAAAAAAAAAAAAAAAAAAAAACTTAAACTCATTGATGACGAATCTAACCTAACCTAACTACTACTACTACTACTACTACTACTACTACTACTACTACTACTACTACTTCTACTACTACCTCTATTACACGTATACTATTCTGCATCAATACACGCTGGATACTTTTTCCCTTTCATAGTTAAAGAAGCCAAGTAGTTTGAAAGCTTCCCTTTAGTGTGTGTGTGTGTGTGTGTGTGTGTGTGTGTGTGTGTGTGTGTGTGTGTGTGTGTGTGTGTGTGTGTGTGTGTGTGTGTGTGTGTGTGTGTGTGCGTGCGTGCGTGTGTGTGTGTGTGGTGAGAGGGAGTGTAGGGGTGGAGTAAGCCCTATAATGTGGGATGTGATACGTTATAGTTAGTAGGTAAGGATTACACAACAGGGAACTCACGCCTAACAGACATTCAGTATCAACGTAAATAATCACCCTGATATAATACTGCTCCTGGTGGAATTATTACATGGTTTAACTTGTCATGTGAAAGCGTTTGGTTGTGATGAATAAGCTTATTGTTTTTTTTATAATGCTATTACCGCCGTTTACAATCCATCCATCAGGTCAAATGCAGTGATTGTAGAAGTATTTTTTTTAATAGAAATGTATTGTAAAGAAGAGTGAGCTAATATGCTTGCTAGGACTATTAAGACGGTGCTAGAAATTATACGGCAAAGTAGCACTATTACAAGCACTAGTACCTTTGTCTGATACTAATTGACGAAGGTGATTTCTACATAGATATTCTAATAAAAGAGAGGCACAGGTGCGACCCTCAACGCTGCCTGGGTAAAAATAGATGCAAGTTTTTGGCGAAAGTTTATCAGCTCTCTATATCTGGCTGGCGCTCTAAGTTTATACATAGTTTGTAGATCACTAAGGTTTGGATCTCCCTGCTTGCCTGTCTGCCAGTACTTTAAGATCTTCACGCGAATATCTTCCTCATCATCCCAGAATCCATTGTGGTGAGGTCAAGGTTTTTTTTTTCTGGTAAGAGGAATATTCTGAGGGAAATAATCATAATAAAAACTAATGATGTTGGTATTGTTCTGAGTTGTCCTTCAGTGAATAACACGAAAACAAGTAAAACAGGAAAACAAAAGGACTATATTTGGTGCTGACACTTAGCCATAAATACTAATGATAATAATAATAATAATAATAATAATAATAATAATAATAATAATAATAATAATAATAATAATAATAATAATAATAATAATAATCCCGCTGATATTAATACGTGTATAATTTCATTTATACGAAATCGCAACCCATTCTAATTTTTACCCAAACTGTTATGGTTCAATTATTACGTTAAATCGGGGTTCTACAATATTACTGAACTGGTCATAACGGAGACAGAAATTAGGTTCAGAGGGGAGTGGGGAGGAGTGGGGAAGAGGGGAAGGAAGAGGGCAAGGAAGAGAGAGGAAGAGTGAGGAAAACTTGGACTGTGAGTTGAACAAATTTAGAATATTATTTTTTCTTTTCTCTCCCTCTCCCTCACTTTTATTTTTTTATATCATTCCTTCTTCAATCATTCAGTTTTCAAGGTTGTCAGTCGTCTCATCCAAGAAAAAAGATTTAGTGTATATTCAGTCTTATTTCCTTTATAAATCCATCGTGTATAAAGTTAAGTATTATTTAAGTGGATAGCAATCACCCATATATAGTATTGTATTTATATTTCATCTTAATTCACTTACTTTAACATTTAACAACTGATGAAGGATTGATTTAAAGCAGTTTTTTTTTTTTAAAGATTGAATAAATACGAAATGAAAATCTAAAAATAAGAAAACAATTGAGAAAGTCAGGAAATCAAATAGCGAGTGTTTGTCTATAATTTTTTTTTACACTGCTCTCAAGAACATGTCTGTCTGAACCTCACCATAAAGTTTTCTTTCTTTTATTTTTTTAAGACGAAAACACGGCGAACAATCAATGCCAACCAAGGCTCTGGAGACCACAAGCCAGCCAGCCAGCCACGCACCACCAAAGAAAACAAATAAATAAATAAAATAATCTCAGCCAAGTATTTTCATTCCTAGCTTTAGAAGAAAAAAATAAATTGTAGCAGAGAAATTCCAAGAGTGACTATAATATTTAAGCGACGTAGGAGTTAGATCAATACGATGAGGTCAAACCAAATATAATGTTAACTATTTAGAATCATGACAAAAACACATACTAATATCAGTGTTAGTAACCTATGCTATTTGTACTGAAAAGTGGAAATTACAGGAGGAAAAAAAAACACATGTAATCTAACCATTCCAGAATACTGCAGGATGGAGACTACAGGAAAGTCATCTTAAGGACTACACAACAACATTAATCTTTGTAATATTATCATGTAGTACAATATAATAACGTATCCAGTGTAGCACGGTGGACTATGTATAAAGGGTATATGTCTGTGTCTTGTAGGTGAGGAGAGGTGAAGGTTGGCCAGCGAGGAAGAAGTTGACTGGGTGACACTTTTATCTCGTTATCCAATCAAGGCCAAAGAAATTTAAAAGGGGGAATGGAGTGAGAGGCTTCAAACGAAAACTAAGAACGTTCAACAACTTCACTGGTCGTTAGAAGCCTTGCCTTGTCCATGTAGCTAACATTTGAAGGGATTTGAAATAGCTCTTATAAAACTCGCTGCTATTCCCCCTCTAAGACTTCCAGGGAATATATTACACCACATGAAATATCGATCACCTCCCTAATATCGTGTAAATGGTTCTTATTGTCCTGCACTGCGGATTGTTTGCGTAAGGTAAACAAGATAATGATGTTAATACACTCATAACTGACTGAGTGACTGCCTGTACGTAACAATCATCTTTGGTAATTGGTAGATATCAAATTAACAACTTCAATTATTTCACGCACTCTGTGATTCTTTTGTTCGGTGGAGTGTTGGATTCTCTTCTCATTCTTCAGCTCATACTATTTCTACTTTATATTTTCCCTTTATACTTTTCTCTAACTATTTCTTTTTTGTTTCACTAATACATCTCAGCACACAGAATAAATGTCTTTAAACAGAGACAATAATGATAAAAAATAAAGTTGATTTTCCTGCGTATACTCACCCTTCCTGAGAGCCAGCGAGGCCAACACTGCCGCCAGCCAACACTTACCTGGAAATAAAGAAAAACAAGATTAAGATTAAAATTAGATCAAGGACTAAGATTAATATTAAGATTAGATTAAGGACCAAGATCAATATTAAGATTAAGATCAAGATTAAAAAACATAGTAATTGACGTGAGAATAAATGTCCAAATTACTATTGATTTACACGACTTACTGTATATTGTAGAAAAAAAAATTATATATATAAAGAAAAATTAATATGTTGTAGCATAAGAATTCGCGTAAATGCGGATATATTTTCATAGCTGGCGCCTCAAGGGATTATTTTTCATCAGACTCGTTATACTTTTATTGCAATAATACGACCTCGGTGCAATAACACGACACTAATTGAAAAACATATGTATTGCAAGCGTGCTGTGTGTGTGTTTAGCATCGCGTATTAGCGTCGCGTTTAATCAGCGAATATAACTTTATGTAAAGGTCATTATTGGTACTCCAGAGACGATCACAAACACTGATGATTGAGCGAAAACAATGAAAGTAACGAAAATAACACTTGTGGTTATGCGGACACTAAACATCAATCAGCACTGTTTCGTAAGAGCGGCTCAGCACTATTAGTTAATTAAGTCAGCACCACCACCTGCCAACACCGTATCGTAAGAAAAACTAAATGAAAAATACATAATTATGCCTGACATGTGTGTGAGTAAATATAGCAATGTGATGAAGACAAAAAATTAAGTTGTGTTACTCAATAATAAAAGAAGAAAAAAAGTCACAATGTGGGCATTAGTAAATTAGGTAAACATTCATTTGTATATCTAAGTGCATATGAATAAAAAAAAAATATTATGGTGACGTAACCTTTAGAAAAAATAACGTCCTAAACTTCCAATAATAATAATAACAATAATAATAATAATAATAATAATAATAATAATAATAATAATAATAATAATAATAATAGTAATAATAATAATAACAATAATAATAATAATAAAAGCGTAACTATCATCATTACTTTAACATAAACTACAAGATTTTCAACGCCACACTTTTCCTTCCAGCTGCATGTTCTTTGTCCTACAATCATCAATAACCTGCTTTGATGTCATATGCTAAATGTAAGGCTTGCATTCCCCACCCCTATAGTGAGAAGCTCAGCGGTGCTCAAACTATCAAAAGAACATGTAATCTTAGGATTACTCGAACCCTTTCAGTCTATGGCAGATTGGGTACAAACACCACGCAATGACGGTGCACGCAACTGTCAGCAATGGTTAAGTGGTACACGTGTGGATTATCTGGTGTGTGTGTGTGTGTGTGTGTGTGTGTGTGTGTGTGTGTGTGTGTGTGTGTGTGTGTGTGTGTGTGTGTGTGTGTGTGTGTGTGTGTGTGTGTGTGTGTGTGTGTGTGTGTGTGTGTGTGTGTGTGTGTGTGTGTGTGTGTGTGTGTGTGTGTGTGTGTGTGTGTGTGTGTGTTTAAGTAGGAAGGTTGTTTTTGTTTAATGTTATGTCTATCTTTGCAGTAGTTAATTATTCATATTTACATATTTTTCTTTTCAAATATTGTTTTCCTTATATATAAAAAAGAAACATTGACAAGATTTATTTACAAGCAGTTATCATTGTTACTTTCTACCATATAACGCCAATTCTGGACTTCTTTTTTCTTCTTCTTTTTCACTCACTCAACACGGTAAGATGGTCACCTATAACTGATTAAAATATTCTCGCCAAAACCACTTCAGTGTCTGCAGTCCTCCTGAGTGTGTCTATTTGTCAATAAAATAACTGCATTTGGATTACTTCTAACGTATCTGTGACATAATGGAAACTCCTCATTTTTTTTACTAATATGCTTGTTCATTAATATGTAATAAGCTGAATCATTAATATACATGTAGGTTATTTTGTTTATTCTTCAACATTATCAAACAGGATTTTTGATCATGATTATCGAGTTTATTTATTTTTCCTATTAACTCAAAAATATTCTTGTGTATCAATGATACTTATTATTATTTATCTACTATTTATCTATTTATTATTGGTGATTATCTGTCTATTATTAGTTCATCCATAGAGAGTTCTGCTTAGAAATATAATCCACACCACGTTCATTTACATTACCTGATTCTTCATTACATTCAGATGTCAACTTTTAAATTACTACTTACTTCATATGCATTATAGTCATTAATACACAAATTAACATCCATATATATCACCTTTATTTTGAATCATTGTGTACAAATATAAAGAAATGAAACTAAACACCGTCATTACAACAATACATAACCTAACGAACTGTATATCACGTTTTTGCTTCCTTATGTTTTGTTTCAGGTTATTTCAGTAACCTTCCTACAACACAAGAACCATGTTACATACTGTGCTATCTATCTATAAAAAATAAGTTTGAAATTTTATGAATGCATGATGCTGGTGGTATTTTTGATATAGAGTTTGTATTATTTCATCATACAGACGAGCTCAATGCTAAAAAAAAATTTCAAGTTGTATTTCTGCATTCGATGTAACAATAATTCTATCTCATTCTTATCTTAGGTTGAGAGTCACTATTCAGGGATTGAATGGAAGAAAGAGAAGATCTTTATACAGTATAGTAAGTGTCAATCCCCTTCTAATACTTATATAACACGAGTATAACACAACGAGTATATATATATTAAACCATCAAAAGAACGGACTCTTGAAGGCTGGCAGGCATTCTAAAGTTACTACCGATCATTTTCCTTCAAAGCCAATCTCTATTAGACGACCCTGAAGCCACTTGTCCTACGGGTCATCCTACTTGCCTCTGTTAGCGCTCGGAGGTTCATTACTATATCTATCACCAACAAGGATTTCAAAGCAAACAAAGGTATAGATAGATAGTTACCGGAAAGAGACATAGAGAGAGATAGAAAGAGGAAGGGGACGCGTGGGGGTGAGGTTGGGTGAGGGATGGAAAGAGTATATGAATAATAAAAACGTTTTCTATTCAATATTCACTTAGACAATTTCTTTATTTATTACGAGTGAATATTTTTGTGTTGAAATTAATTATGAAGCAAATCGCGCCGTCGTGCTCTCGCTTAAAACTGTACAATGACAAATAAACACACACATGATTTTTGAGAACACCTGGATGTAAAAGGTTTTGCATATTCATGACTTTTCTTTGTTTACATAAGCAAACCTTCAAACATTAACCTATTTTTTGTATATGTATAAATGAGAATAATCAATTTAGAAAAGAGAGAGAAAAAAGAGAAATAGAAAAAGAAAGACAGAGATAGAGATAGATAGAGATAGAGAGTGAGAAAAATAGGAAACACAAACACACACGCACATACACACACACACACACACACACACACACACACACACACAGACACACAGACACACACACACACACACACACACACACACACACACACACACACACACACACACACACACACACACATTGCTTTTCACTGATGGGGGACACAGGGAACACAGACATTACTGATTAACTTGCAAATTAGGACAATGAGATGGAACATTCTGAATGAGGCTGATAATCAATGGGAGATCAGCCTATCAGCCTTGCGTCCCTGCCTTCATACCAGACACACCAAGAACGAAAACATACTTCAAAAAAAAAGGATAACACGTCCCACAATTAAATACTGATAACATGTTTACACTGACAACCTCCACATGAATGAACATAACTATAGTCCACGAAATGTTCAAGCCACGGCACGTTAAGAATAATAGAATAAAGACTCACAATGAATACTGATAACATGCTTACACTAAATACCTCCACATAGATAAAAATAACAACGATAAAAAAAACACGTCTTATAACACACGCAATAATAATAATCCCACAATACCTAGTAAATCAAGAATAAAAAAATAAAACTATATGACTTTCAACACATTTTGCAGGTCATCTTCCTTACATCAGCGGTGCAAGTTGAAGACGTCAGATGCAGGAGGAGAACCTAAACCTTTGCCTCAGCTGCACTCACGCTGGGGGTCAGGGCGGCACAGCAGGAGGAGGAATAGCTTCATTTCCATGACAGACAAAGAGCGTGCATGCATTTCTGTTTGTCTTTATGATCATGTGTAGCTGAGGCTGTTTAGGTGTACCGTGGGGTTTGTGTGTTTGTTTGTTTGTTTGTTTGTTTGTGTGGTCTTAGGTGAGTGGGTAAGAAGTTTAGTTGGTCACTGGTTAGAGCACTGTCCACGCTTTCTCTCTCTCTCTCTCTCTCTCTCTCTCTCTCTCTCTCTCTCTCTCTCTCTCTTCTCTCTCTCTCTCTCTCTCTCTCTCTCTCTCTCTCTCTCTCTCTCTCTCTCTCTCTCTCTCTCTCTCTCTCTCTCTCTCTCTCTCTCTCTCTGTTCTTGCCTAGAAACTGTTTTATATTTTGAAAAGCGACAAATGTTTCTGAAATGCAAATAAGAATGTATGAACTTTTCAATCTATATATTTTTGTGAATTCTATATTTGTTTTCAATTTTCAAGCAATTGTAGTACAAGGCAAAGACGTGTGTGTGTGTGTGTGTGTGTGTGTGTGTGTGTGTGTGTGTGTGTGTGTGTGTGTGTGTGTGTGTGTGTGTGTGTGTGTGTGTGTGTGTGTGTGTGTGTGTGTGTGTGTGTGTGTGTGTGTGTGTGTGTGTGCGTGTGTGTGTGTGTGTGTATGTGTTTCTGTGTTCTTAACTTAAATGAAAATAATATGAACACAAAGAAAAAAATAACAAAATATGGATCCTTTTATTATTTTTTTTTTTGTAGGGTTTTCGTAAAAGAACATTACTCCAAACCTTTTAAATCAAAACAATGCAGTGTGGAGGAGATGCAATACAGAATGAAGGGCTGTCTGTCTGTCTGTTTGTTTGTGTGTCTTTGAGCTGGACCAGATTAAAACACTACACAACAAAACAAAGCATAACAAAACAAAACAAGGCAAACAAAAAAATCTCGCATAGTATAAATTGTGATGGCCAAAGAAAGGAACATACAAAGAGGAGTTATAAAAAAAACAATAAAAAAAAAAGAGAAAGCAAGAGAAGGAAAAAAAGAAAGAATAAAATGATTAACAATACAAACCAACCTTTCATAATCTTTCTTATAAGGATTATTTTTCCACACAGAATTATGTCGCCTAGTGTGTAGGCGGAGAGAGAGAGAGAAAGAGAGAGAGAAAAAAAAGAGATAGGCCTTAGTGTTGCGTGTGTGCGTGTGCGTGTGCGCGTGTGTGTGTGTGTGTGTGCGTGTGCGTGTGCGTGTGCCGTCAGAGTGAATAGCTGTAAGTGTGTAGAGTGACACTTGACCTTCTAACAGCCACTCACAACGATTACGCCTACACCACGAACCACCACCTCCTCCTCCTCCTCCTCCTCCTCCTCCTCCTCCTCCTCCTCCTCCTCTTCTTATTCACCTTCTCTTCTTCCTTGATCCTCTGCTTCACTTTTTCCAACACGTCTCATCTTCTTTCTTAGTTTTTTTTCTTTCTCCTTTTTTTCCTTTACAAGCCTAAGTATGTCACTTCACACTGCTTTGAACATCACTGGAAGATAGTACTTCAGATGTGCTCTCTCTCTCTATCTTTTTTTTCTTCTCTCTCTTTCTCTCTCATTTTTCTTTCATAGCCTTCTGTTGTAAGACTTCGTAATTTGCCTCTCGTGGGATCTTCAAGAGTGGTAAGACTTTCCTTCATTAGTGATGGGACTTGAAACGCATTCATATCCCTCAACTGATGCATAAATTGATGCTGCTTCTCTTTGATCAGTTTATTTTTCTTTCAATTTACTATAAACACATCCAAACAAACACACACACACACACACACACACACACACACGCACACACACACACACACACACACACACACACACACACACACACACACACACACACACACACACACACACAGCATCATCTTTTCTATGGCATACATCATATCATTACACTAAAATATATTGAAGTGAAAAGTTGCATATTTCAACAATAAGGAAGGCGAGAGGACAACATTTTTAATCTTACATTCACTATATTGTCTGTCTTTAAATGGGTGTCTTTAATTTTTCACAGTGTTGGTTATATTTCTTGCTGCATTCTGTCATCATCCGTCATTTCCACGCACACTAATCTTCTGTACGTGCTTCCTGCAACCCTAGACGCACCCCATACACACACACACACACACACACACACACACACACACACACACACACACACACACACACACACACACACACACACACACACACACACACACACACACACACACACACACACACACACACACAGACACACACACACACACACACACACACACACACACACACACACACACACCCTGACTCCTGCTACAGATAACTCTTTATTTTTCCTATTATGTCCACCATTTTAATACCTGAATCAACTAATTTACCTTCTACCCTTAATCCTCCTTTATTGACTATCTATAAATCACTCCGTTTCTCTTCCGTGTTCCTTCCTTTGGTAATGTAAAACTACCTCATAAATTTTCAAGTATATTATTTCAAAGACTTATTTTTCTATCATTACAGTGTAGTATACGAGTATATGAATGATGTTTATCGTATATTCTCAGCTTATAAAACGTCCTTAACCTCACTCCACCTTTTAAAATACAGTTGGATGGTTGATCTTGACTTGAAGACAAATTACGTATTTCTTACGGTGCATCTGGCATCGGTAGCAGCTGCCTCTTACTTCAAGAACCTGTACTTTTGCTATATAAATTCTAGCCTTTCTTCCGCCCGCACGTCACAACAAGCCATTCTGAAGCCCAATAGATGGCCTTCGGTTGTTGGTGTCTTCATGATAGCAGTAACATAATGCAAAGTCTCTTGTACCCGAAAATATTACAATCCCAGATGCCAGAGAAAGTCACAGCCAAGGAGAGAGAAATTTTGTCCCATAAATATGCCTGGAAAAGAGTGAGTTCCCGTTCATCCAAGAGCCACAACAAAGGCCCAGTTGCGCCCCGTCCTCCTTGCCTCCTCCCTCTCTGCCTGTCTGACCGCCCTTCCAATGGTTGTGAGGGGAGATTTTTTTACCGTCTTCAATGTGTTTACCTATACACTACACTTATTTCTCACCGCATTCCAATCCTCTCTGACTCCATGCCTTTTGGTCTAGTTTTTTGCTTTACTAACAATTACATGCGTTATTTTTTAAGGTTATTTGATTTAATTTTAGTGAATCAGTTTAATTTGTGAAAGGACTACTGCAATTGGTGATTATGTATTTAATTAATGTAGAATTTTTCCCCCAAAACACAGGTGGGCGGGTATTAACTATTAAGGATAATTTGCAATACTTATATGAATGTCCAACACGAAAGAAATAGTAAATGATGTGAGTTAGTAATGCAAGAACTGATGTGTTTGTTCATTAACTAATGCGTGAGAATATAACTTATGAACATGTGAAGAAAAATAAATAATATAAAACTTGAAGCACAAAAGAAAAAACATTCTCTTTTTATTTATCTATTTATCTATTTATCTATCTATCTATCTATTTTAGCGAGTCCAGTATCACATGATTGTTATTTTTCAACATATTACAGGATATTACACTGTCATAAAACACCGGAAATTGTAAAACCGGTTGAAAGAATAACTGATAGATATTTGTATTCTATTTTCATGCGGCAGAAGGATGATGATGATGATGATGATGATGATGATGATGATGATGATGATGATGATGATGATGATGATGATGATGATGATGATGATGATGATGATGATAATGATGATGATGATGATGATAATAATAATAATGATACAACTACTACTACTACTAATAATTTTTTTTTTTTTTAAGATTGACATGAATTTAAAAAAAAATGCATTTACATCATCAACAACAACAACAACATGAGCAGGCTGTTTAGCGGCAAGGCTTCAAGAGCGAGCCTTTACCCATATACGGTAGTGTTTCCATTTAGGGCTTTCCAGGCTTGGGTTCAGGGCAGATTTCAGGCTTCAGTGTGTATTTGATCCTAAGCGACACTGTACACGCTTCAGCTCAAAATGGAGTGTTATGCAACATTACCCGTACACATGCATAGAGGAACATGTGTTGTTATCCCGTACACACTCACACACACACACACACACACACACACACACACACACACACACACACACACACACACACACACACACATACACATACACACACACACACACACACACACACACACACACACACACACACACACACACACACTGGTGCACTAACATCTACATAACAAAAAAGGAAAGGACGAAGTACAGTGAGGTTTAAAAAAAAAGCTGTGATAAGGAAAGGATTATTTATATTCTCTCTCTCTCTCTCTCTCTCTCTCTCTCTCTCTCTCTCTCTCTCTCTCTCTCTCTCTCTCTCTCTCTCTCTCTCTCTCTCTCTCTCTCTCTCTCTCTCTCTCTCTCTCTCTCTCTCTCTCTCTCTTTCACGTTGTCTATGTAGTTCTGAGAAAGCTTAAGTTCATAATATTGCAAGCGTAACAATGGGCAGCTGTGTGTCTGGTGCAAACACACACCTTTGTGATGCAAGGACAGTTTCTCGTCAAGCGGGTTTAAGAGTGAAGAACAAGAAGAGATTATTAAATACTAATCTTAACGCACTCATGACCACGCGTGTAAATGAACGAACGGATGGTTAGAGAATATAGAAACTGATACGATGAAGAGAATGATGATGTAAACGAGAATAATATACTTTTATA
>JAXIVD010004872.1:5000-32619 GCA_036785275.1 Cancer borealis | reverse complement strand
CTGTGTGTTCAAGGGACGAATTCTATCTTATTTTCTACTCCAGAATAAGAACAGACCACCGTAATAATACTAATATTATTAATAATCTGGATTACTATTATAACTCCATTTAAATTTATTCTCTCTCTCTCTCTCTCTCTCTCTCTCTCTCTCTCTCTCTCTCTCTCTCTCTCTCTCTCTCTCTCTCTCTCTCTCTCTCTCTCTCTCTCTTCTCTCTCTCTCTCTCTCTCATTCAGTAAACAAACGCAATGGAGGGAAGTCCTAGCCAGGTAAACTTCATCTTTACAGCTTTAATTAATACTCTACAGCACTCTATTCAGCACACTAATAAGAGAGAAGGAAATACGTGTTATTAAGATAATAATAAACATAAAGTGACCAAATGATAAGGTTTAGTTACGTTTAAACTGACGGAGTGAATTCTGAGCTTAGAAATGCAAGTTAATACGTCATATTTTTTGTTGTGTTTCTTGTTATTTGAGTATACAATGTCATTTATTTTCCTTGATTACTACTGATTACCTTGAATATTCCTGGTGTATTTAGGTATACTATTATCTGGTGTTGGTGTTAATTAATTTAAGTGGTGTTGGGTGTGGCTAATGTAAGTGGATTTAATTAAGTAACACCACGTATCATTATTAACTTATTAACTAAATATATAATGATCATGATAATAATAGTAATACGTACATATGTCGTTAATGATAAGAATACATTATGTAGATAGACAGATTTTTGGGTGAGTGTTAAGATGTAGATACGTGATGTTGATGACGTAGATAGGTAGATAGAGAAGGGATAGATAGGTTAGGCTAAAAATTCTACCTCATTAGGGTGAATAATTTGGTTTTGAATTGTTTTATTTTTATTTTTTTGAAGGTTATAAATTACGTTAGGTTTGATTTGGAAATGACTATATCTTGTTTCATATGTTAGGAACTGGTTGGGTTAAGTTAGGTAAGGTTAGATAAAGTTAGATAAGGTTAGATTAGGTTAAGTGACAGTTAGCAGACTTTACATAGCAGTAGTGACAAGAAATGGTTACTGAAGTATATGTAGATAATTTATATATATATTTTTTTTTACTCATTCTAACTAATAAACTGAACAATATGCACTGCTGAACACAAGAAAAAATGAATAAGCCATAAAATACAGAATTATTTCATATAATTTCAACACTCGTAAGAATCATAAATCAATGGATAATATGTAATAGAATTTAGTTATGAAATTCACCTCTTCCTTAATTAACAGTTATGAAATTCACCTCTTCCTTCCTTAACTAACCCTTCCTTGTTTTTCCCCAGGAGCGGCGAGTTAAGACTCTTCGAAGGGAGCTGGAGGGATGGCGGGAGGTGCTGTGTTCCCTTAACTCTGTACTCATTTGGGAGAAACACTTCTACCCGGCCATCTCTGTCTCGGCTGTCACCTTCCTCTTCCTGTGAGTCCTGACATAACGTTTCGTCAATTTACCTAACCTAACCTAACCTTATGTAGCGTTTTATCAATGTTCCTCACCTAATTTAATCTAACTTAACATATGTATATCTATCTCTTGTGTTAATTGATTTGAAAATTTGAACGTGTATTTATCTACTTCTCGGAAATATTAAAGGTTTAGTTTTTTTTCATGATTTTCAGTTGAAGCGTAAATTCGATTGGAGTTATGTAATACCTTTTTTGAGGGATAATATAATAGAAAATAATCAGTTTGGTGTTGTGTTGTGTTTCAGGATCATTTAATTTTTTTCATATAATTTTCAGGCTTAATGTAAATCAGATGAAATTATATATATACCCTTTTTGAGGGATAAAATTTTCTTTTTTTACGATATTTCAGGATCATTTGGTATATAGAACCATCAATGCTCACCCTTCTCTCGGTCCTCGGCATCACCATAACCATGTGCGACTACTTGGTGCCTCAGGTCAGTGCTGGTCAGGTCAGGTCAGGTTTAATCAATAGAAGAAGAAAATTACCCCCAAAAAGGGATAATAATAATAGTAGTAATATTCCAGTTTTTATACATAGAGTTTACCGACATTCTCTATTTATTCTTACAAGTTATAGAAGTTAATATATTTTCGTTCATTACAAGTGTGTGTGTGTGTGTGTGTGCGTTTGTTCAGGTTGTTCCGTGGATTGTTGGCGCACACTACTGGACTGGCGCACACGAGAGACGCTACGAGCAGATCATTACCTCAATTGCATCTCTGTTCTGCCTCGCTTCCTCCGTCTCACACACACTCACCTCAATGAAGGAGTGTAAACCAAGGACGGTGAGTGTATTTATGTGTGTGTGTGTGTGTGTGTAATTGTATATTTTGTGTTGTGGTTAATAATCTATCTATCTATGTGTGTGTTTAGTCACTTAAGAACATAAAGAGACTGACAAGAGGCCAGTTGACCCACACAAGGCAGCTCCTGTGCACCTAACACTTTATTTTTTTATTTTATTTTTTTATTTATTTATTTTATTTGTACATAAACCTACTTAGACTGTTCTTGTTTTCAGTACTTCGTTGTGGTGACAGGCAGCCTTCTGTTCTCAGCTTGGATTGGAAGCAACATTAACAATCTATTCCTCACGTACCTTATTGGTGAGTTGTGTCGAAAGGAAGGGAGGGAGTGATTGTCCGAGTGTATGTTTCACTACACATATATATACTTAAACAACCCAAGAAAATGAGGAGGCTGTAAGAGGCCGGATGATTGATGTACACAAGGCAGCTCCTAACACATAACACCTAACACCTATACATTAAATCATCATTCTTTACTGATTTCTAACTCCTCATATATCTTTCAGTGGTGTTCCTGGTGCTGCTGCCTGGCATGAAGCACCAAGGCATCATCAACAAGTATTTCTCCACCATCATCAAGGCCGTGTCCAGCATCGTCAAGGGTCCGCCAGCATCCAAAGGAGACTCGACCAACGGAGACTCTAAGAAGAAGGAGTGAGTGAGGTGATGAAAGTGGTGTTGAAACCTACTGACTTGCCCACACATAGAGGAGGGAGAGTGCGAGTCAAGCGAGGCTGTGTGTGTGTGTGTGTATGACTTGTGTGTGTGTGTGTGTGTGTGTGTTCCTATACGGTAAAAAAAAAGAGATGTTATATTTATTTTGCATGGCCAGAAATTGTGTTGGTTTTTTGAGCAAGTGAAGCAAGGTTCAGAGTCTAATTCTATGCTGGAATATTATTTAGTGTGTGTGTGGCTATTGCATATATTGGACATTTTGCAGCTTTTTGTTGAGTAAGAATGAATTATGATATTATAGTAACGTAATGTGTGTGTGTGTGTGCGTGTGCGTGTGCATGTGCGTGTGTGTGTGCAGGCCAGTACCAGACACAGATAGACATATATTGTACACCTTATTGTAGTCTCTGGAGTGCCATTTATTTACATTTTTTCTGTGTCCTATATTTCTCCCTCTGACGCCTGGCACTTCTTGATTTTATTGCCTCTTATCTTTATCTCTTTATCTTATTACCTCTTTCTCTTTCCTTGTCACTTTATGTTAGACTTGCAAGGCATTATTGTTAGTTTTATGTTTGTGTTTTGTGTGCTTATTATTTGAGCAATGTTGAAATAGCAGTATAGTGTTGATCATATATATATATAAATTCATGGTCATTTTCTCCTCATAACAATAACAATCAGAATATTTAAAGCCTGGTACAGTTATGTGAAATTTTGTAGTTATTTATGTATAATTAATTTTAGTTAAACTCACTTTACCAATCATTTGATTTTAATATACTCACTAATTATAACTTCAATTAATTGGTTTCCTCACTATAAGAAAACTACAAATGCATTCTAATTAACTAACTGACTGGCTAATCAATCATACTAAACACTACTGATTGGGAGGATGCAGTTCAGAATCTATACAATCTTCCCTTCCCTCTTCTATTGATTGTATTGTTTATAATCTGTGTTAATTCTATCGTTTATAATCTGTGGCTGTGGCTGTGAGGTCCTCGTGTGTGTGGAGTGTACCTTGTGTCTCCCTGTGAATGTCTGTTAATTTAATAAGGGAATGGAAATGAAGGGAAAAGTAATGTAATGACCAAGAGAGAATATTTTTAGTTTTTTCATTGATTCTTCTTTTGATATTGATGATGTGAGATACTGGAGTGTAATATAGAGTGTACTGTATGTAATCTTGACTAAATATTCACTAGGGTTATACTGTATCGTAGTCATGTAGTTATATAATAGCTTTCACGGAACCACAGTGCTTTGTCGATTGGGATATATAGTAAGTAAGCACAAATATTTTTAATTATATATATGTAGAGTTTGTCTCTCTTGCACATCATCCAGCTAATAGGAAAAGAAAAGTCAGCATATTACAATTATGATTAAATGTGGCGCTGTGCTCGACTCTGTAGCCTCAAAGTTGTGAGTTCGATCCTGGTGAGAGGGGCAGCGTCTTAATTCTGAGGAAATCACCTTTTAATTTAATCCAGAATAGTTTAAGAAAATGTCAAAATAAATAGTAATTGGTATATATTTAGGAGACAGTACATGTTCATCTTACGCACTGTGGCTTCCATTTGGAGAGGAGAGGAGAGGATGGTGGTGTGTAGAAACGGTCTCACCATGCAGTGTGTTTGTCAGACTACACTATAAATATATATATGTATTGCATCACACGTCAAACAAACGTACGGTAATGCTTTAGTTTTCTGCTTCACAATCTCAAACAAAAAGTGATAATGGAAAACTTTGTAAGGGAGAATCATGTAAATTTCTTGGATGCACATGGGCAATAGTTTGGTTTTTACTTCACAATCTCAAAAAAGTAACAATGAAAAACTGTATGAGGAGGAATAATAATAATAATAACTATCTTGGATGCACACACACACACTCTCTAATCCGTTAAACACAGCTCCATAGTGTTGCTTTAAGGGACCACATCTGTAAAAGCAAGTTAACCATGTTTTTGTGTTTACGTCATAACATGTTGTGCTCTCTTTGCTTCAAGCCTTTATTGTCTTAGACTAAAAACATTTCAGCGTTTATTGTCTTAGACTACAAATATTTATAATCATCGTAGGTGTTCTTAGATCTTTTCCTATAGAGTTAAGATAGATGTATTAGTGTGTAAGTAAGCTTTCTTCCGTTAGTACAGCTAGGTGTGTGATCCTGTCTCTCGTTAAGGTGTAGACAGAGAAAGAGAGAGAGAGGCAGTGAAGTACACAAATCAGATGGCATTACGTATGTGCAAAGCATTTCAACCTTACTCTATTAATATAAGCATTGGAGTAACTAGCTAGAAGTAATAGAATAATATAACGCAGTAATGTGAGTGAAGCTAAAACAACCAATACGTGAGGTTCTTCTATACACAAACTTGACTCTTGAAATGCTGAGGAGATAATGTTGATTTAGCCGTAAGAAGGATAGTGTTGGTAGAGTGTTCAGGGATTATTAAACTTGTGATGAATAAACGAACACACATTGATCAGAACCCGAGGGAAGATAAGTTCGCTCTGTCAGTATAAAGTATAAACGATGTAATTGACCAATGAAAGTATAAGTAAATATGGTTCCCTTCTGTCAGAATAAATGATTGCAATGCAGTTCAAGGAAAATATAGTAAGGTAACTTCCATACATATATCAAATTCAAGCTAAAAGGGAACTGAAAAGGCACATTGATAAAATAAATAACACTGTAGTTGATGTTTATGTAAGTCAATGCTACAAACAGGAGGGTGTGTTTGTGTGTATGGACGAGCCTCACTGTGGATGTTTGTTCATCTTGGTCACTCGCAACAAACAAACACACACACGTGATTCACTCTGAAGGGTTTGCTTAACTCACTGCAGTAGTGTTAAGTTTTATATATGTATGTGTGTGTGTGTATGTATGTATGTATTATTTGTGTAGCTTTGTATATTTACAGAATTGTTACCAAGATAGATTTAATTGAATTGGAATAGAATATAACTTTGGTGTCAATATTATACTCAGAGTAGTTAGTAAATTTAATATATTTTATGCTATTGGTGTATGTGTGTGTATGTATGTATGTGCTTGTGTGTGTATGTACGTGTGTGTGTATGTGTGTGTGTGTGTTAAATCATTGCTTTAATTAAGTGGAGAGCTTCAAGAATGTATTAATTATAAGTTCTGTGAAGGCATTATAGTTCTTTGTGTGTGTGTGTGTGTATGTGTGTGTGTGTGTGTGTATGTGTGTGTGTGTTGTGTAGCTTTTGTACTCTTTCTGTTTCTTATACTTGCTTTAAAATATTGTGTTTACGTGTTCGTTTTGCTTTAAAGTTAGCTGCTAGGCGTGTGTATGTGTGTGTGTGTGTGTGTGTGTGTGTGCGTGGCTTCACATACACATATTTCCTTATTACGCTGTGATGCAAGTCCCTCTTTCCATTATATTTTACTTTTATGTAGAATTAACCGTTTAATTTAATTTCCTTAGTGTGGTGTCCTATATCCTTCCATCCTTCCCTCCTTGTATCCTCTTCTTCTCTCCTATCCTTCTATCTTTTTCTCCTTCTATCCTTCTCTCCTTCACTCCTCTCCTTGTGTAGGTCAACTGGCCTCTTGCAGCCTAATCCTATTCTTCTCATGTTGCATTCTATAGGCTTTCATCTGCTTATCTTTCCTTACCGTGTACCTTAATTTATTTCCACTAGCGCACTATGTCTATTAACCTACCTGTTACCTTTTGTTCTCTATTAATTTATGGGTAATTAACGTTTTAATGGCAGGCTATTATTAGCATTGATTTGTCTCTCTTTCAAGTAGAGCAGCACATCAATATAAATATCTTTCACATATATTTTTTATTATTATTATAGTCATTTATTTTAACACCATTATGGGTTCAGCTCCTATCTTTACCTACCTATAATTACATCTATAATTACTACATCTATATTTAACAGTCCAAGGTGATATTATCCATTTTAGAGAAGCTTTATCATCCCTTCCATTAAATATTGTATACTTATTTAAAGATGAGTTATAATTAGGCAGCCTTTGTAGACTGTATATGTTGTTTGTATTGTGTTATAGTGTGTGTGTGTGTGTGTGTGTGTGTGTGTGTGTTTTTATCATTGTACAAGACACATTGATGGTACTGTATTGTGTTGACATTACATTATATTATAGAATTACGTTATATTAGAGTAAATGGAACACGAGGTGGTGGAGGAGAAGGGGAAGTAAAAAAGGTGTTTCAAGACAGGCATAGAAGGAAGGAAAATATAAATGAATAATGAAATAATGGATAAAACTTAGCTCAGGTCACAACTATGTAATTATTATGCATTTAATACCATACCTTCCACCCTTCCTCCACACCCTCCACTTATGTGCTTCTTTGGCTGTGGTGGAGAAAATGTGTCAATATTTTACTAGTCAAACATTTCGTAATTTTTTTTTTCTAAGAGAGGGGACTTTAAATAGTTTTATATATATATTTGTAGTTTGTATTCATATTCCGTGCATATATCAGCAGCTTTGTGTATTGTTTGTGTGTGTATGTATGTATGTGTGTGTGTGATGCCAGTGTAGTAATAAATAAATGCATGCACCTACGAGGATAATATAGTATTTTTTTCTTTCATTGTGTGTGTGTTAGTGGGGAAGAGGGAGTGGCCTAACGTATCTGTACTATTGAATATTTAACCTGAATTGATAAAGGTGTACAAGCATTTTTATATATCTAGGTGAGAGAGAATTTATACGTAAAATTTGCATTTTTATTACTGAAGGGAGTGTATTGGCAGACCAACATGGCTGCCAAAACGTCAAGATGGCCACCCGAGATTAATTTTTCAATAAAGTCAAATGTAAGTACTATGGGTGCATTACGGCTATTTTATGTTTTAAGTAAATAGTATTAACATAATTATATGAAAGAAAGTCAAAATTGATGGTTAACAATAACCCATTCATCAGCTGATTGTTGTCGTTTTGTTTATGTTGTCAATGAAGCTGTTATGCTTTATCGTTTCTGTCTTATATCTAACATTTTTGTGCATTAAAAAAACAGGAAATATATCAACTATCTACGTAAATGAACTTGAATCCACAACAGCTTTATGAAATACTAAAATATTGGGTAATTTTTATAATTAGTATATTTATGTCTTAACTTGATTCCTTGATGCAGGGGAAAATTTCATACACTTCCAATGGAAATTATTATCATTTAATTTTTTTTTGTAGTGCTATTTATTACATTTCTAAATCATAAACGTATTGAAAATATTATAAAATAAGCTTATGAAAATGAATAATAATAATAATTATAATTACCTTCCATTTCAGACGAATTATAACCGTATGCTCATGAGTAATGATGGTGAAATAAGATTAATAGGAAGAATAATTAAAATGTATAAATATACACTTCATGGAAGAGTTACAAATTAAAAGACAGTAACAGAAGATGCAATGGGATGGAACAATTGGATAATGCTCGTATATATTTCACCAAACCTTAATACTTTGTAGAGAAATAACGAAATGCTAATGAAGATAATACTAGCCTTCTTACAACAGAAACAAAATACACTGAACGTAGATAAGTAAGCTAGAAAATTTTTGTATACCATTGGACGGCGAAGGGAGAAAATGAGAGAGAATAAGAAGAGAGAGAAGAAGAGGGAGGAGGAGGAGGAGGAGCTGAATAGGTGCTAATGATGAAGATAATTAGTACCCTTCTTACAACTATTTAACTAGTAGCAACATAATGATAAGTGGAGAATACATAAACACCATTAAACTACAAAAGAAAATTATTGTAGTTTTTCACACTTACCTATATACATACCATAATAGTTTGTCTATGCTACATGGTATAACTTCCTCTTCCGGCCAACTTCTGCTGGAGGGAGAGATGCGTGAGGAGGAAGCTTCCACTTTGCTGTCCTTTTGTCTTTATCAAGTAGATATTATTGTATTAGTGTAGCCACACGAACAGCCTCGTTAGATCCAGTAGGAATGCTGCTGTCTATTCTTCCTTTGTACTCCTTTGAAGAAGAAGAAAGAGGAGGAGGAGGAGGAGTGGTGATGATAGCACTAGTTCCTTCCTCAGCTGTTCAGTTTAGAGGTAGAAGACTTATATACCATTAGATGATGAGGTGGAAAGAGAAGAAGAAGAAGAACAAGAAGGAGGAGAAAAAGAAGAAGAAGAAGGAAAATGATGAGAAGGAGAAGGAGGAGGATAAGTACTAATAATGATGAAGATAATATCATTCTTACAACTTTTCAATTAGTAGTAACAGAAGAATAATTTGTGTAGAAGAACAAGGAGGAGGAGGAGTATGAGAGGAGGAGGTGCTGATGATGATAGTAGTCCCTTCCTCAGCTGTTCAGTTTGGAGGTAGAAGCGTCCGCCATCTTAACCCAAGTGACAAAGGTGGTACAGGGTGATCCTCCTCCTCTCTAACCCTGCCATGGCCATTTAATAACCTCTACTCCAACACCCTGCTAGCGGCGCATTAGGTGAGGCATCCCTTGTCACCCTGAATAGATAAAAACACAGAAATTATATCTGAAATAAGTAGAAAAATGGTGGTTAATATGCAGGTGTGTCAGTAGCCACCTTATTACACCGTGTGGGTCGTTTATACTGACTTTAAGAAGTCACTGGAGGGTCAGGTCATGTTAGGTCATAGTAGAGGGGAAGGTGACCTGGTGGGAGGGAGGTATGAGGTCAAGGTACAAGTTAAAGGTATATTGTATTGATTGTGTCTGATATTTGTGTAACATGGTGACGTCTGGCAACTAAGTTAACTTGGCATTTAATTTAAGGCCTAAATACTGATATAAATACACCTTTTTACACCCTAGAATTATAGTATGAGGGTTAAGGTATAGGGTGAGGGTGTGTGTATGGACGCAAATACTGAAATAAACTGTATATCTTCACGTACACTTGTTGCTTGCAAATGGCTGCACACAAAGGATGATTATGTACCTCAATGTTTTTTACAATTTAACAACATAATGAAGCTACAAAAGGCTACTAACGGGTGCACATGTGGTAGTTCCTATTACTCCCTTATTACCGACTTCCACCTCTCATCCACTTCGCATCCACATCGTTAAAACAATCTATATATAGTCGTCTTTTAAAACTCCCTATCGTCTTTGCACTAACTAAACCTCATTACCGAGTCTGTTCCTATCATCCATCACCTTATTTGTAAACCTATCTAGGCCTATCTATGTTATATATGTACATTGTTCCAGTTTAAATCCGTTACTTGTATAGTTTTCATTGTCTTTTCATACCACATTCCATATTTTTGTTCCGTGAATACAATTATTTCACGTCCCTTCGGTGTGTTTTTTAAATGTATCATTCATTATGTGTGTGTGTTTATCGTTCAGTTTCTTCATTATTCACGTCGCTGAGTTGTGTATGAATAGGAAGACGGTGGTGGTAGTGTGTGAATAATTAATTAAAGTATTTATAAGTATAGCAATGACAGAATCTATATATTATACTATAGTTCGTCTGTTTGTTTACATGTATATTTTCATTCCTGCTATTTAATATCTTTTTTTTATTACTCTCTAAGGAACATTTGTAGGATATATATATATTTATTAATTTATTTTTATATAATAGAATACCTTTCATTTATATTTATCACTTATATGGGAGCAAGCGAAAGGGTAACTTAAATAATTATATACCGTATGTAGAAGGTTATACTAAGTTACTATTTATTCTATGTCCTCTTCATTTAACCGTTAAAAGTTTATAGTTAATGTATACGTTAACGAAGAATTTATGCTCTTGACTTATATAACAGTATTCAAAGTATTATCAAGACACTTAAGGACTAGATTGCCTTGTTAGCTGCTTTGTATACGTGATTGAATAGCTTAAAAATTACAAAGACGTTCTAAGGGTGAAGAGAGAGAGAGAGAGAGAGAGAGAGTAATTTTTTAACTTTGTTCTGGAGGCAAAAAAACAAAAAGAGGAAAGAACAATTATATCATATTTAGTATTCTTTAGAAATGGAGAACATAAGAAAATATAGTGAGATAAATAGACTGAGTAATATATAATAGTTTCACCTACAATTTATATAGTAAAGAAAACGGAAAAATATTGATATAGAAAAATTAATCTATCCAGTTAGATATTAGAGTAGGAGGTTGAACTGAACGTATTTATGTATCAGGTAATAGAAGGAATTCAGGCAGTTAATTCTACATATAACAATGAGAGATTTTCAATTATATACAGTGGTGCCTCTTGATTCGAACTTAATTCGTTCTTTTCGGTTATTCGAATTGAGAAAATTCGAATTAGGAAGCAATTTTTACCATTGAAATTAATGTAAAAACAATTAATCTGTTCCAGTGCTTGCTTTGAAGTCTTCAGGCTCAGCATTACTTGAACTGGGAGTTGTAGCTAGTAAATCACTGTGCAGGTGCCTAACCTTTTCACATATTATAGCCTCACTAACACTGTCTCCTTGTAGTTGTCTTTCATTTATCCAAACTAAAAGTAATTGTTCAACTTTTTCTAAAATTTGAGGCCTTTTATTTGATTTACCAAACACTCCTTTAGCCACATCAGCAGCCTTTATTGTCTCTGTGTTTCAAAAATGTGCAGATCGTAGACTTGGCCATCCGGTACTGTGAGGCCAGGTCAGAAACACGAACTCCTCTCTCATGTTTTTCTATTATTTCCTTCTTCATTTCTATACTATAGCGCGTCAGCTTCCTTCTACCACTTGCATTGTCACTTTTCAATTTCTTGGGAGCCATAATGAGGGCTAATTTCAAGAAAATATGCAAAAATATCAAGCACAACAGAGAGATAGGTGCTCACAGCGGAGAAGTGCAAGCGAGACTGGCCGATTGGCGGGAATGCGGCGTCGGCCGCCGCGTGTGTTTGTGTTCGGATTGCAAGACCGTGTTCGGATTGGAGGAAAAAAGGTGTTCGGATTGGGAAACATTCGAGTCAGAGGGTGTTCGAATCAAGAGGTACCACTGTATTAAAATTAAATTATACACGTCAAACCTTTATAATGAGTGTAATAATAATAATAATGATAACAGAGGAGATAGAGATGGAATTAACAGTATCAGTGAATTAAGTGTATCACATAAATTACATGAGTTATAACACTTGAAGAGAAAGGAGGAAAATAACTGATCAATGTGGGGTCAATATTTTGTAATGGAAAGTGTAAAGTGTATTAGTATGATAAATAAAACGTGTGATGAAAGAATTAATTGATACTTGAAACAGGATGAGTTTACAAAAATTAGAATATAGAATTAATACAAGTCTGTGTGTGTGTGTGTGTGTGTGTGTGTGTGTGTGTGTGTGAGAGAGAGAGAGAGAGAGAGAGAGAAAGAGAGAGAATGATGTAAGTGAATACTATTAAGAATAATCTATATTGGTATGTTTCAACTTTTGTTCAATAAATACATAGGTAGTGTGTGTGCATATAATCAGTGTTTGTTTAGTGTGTAGTGAAGAGTGTGTGTTGACGAGTGTTTGTGTTGCAGGCACCATGACGGGGGAGGAAGGAGGTGGAGGTGGAGGTGGTGTAGGTGTGTCTGGGGGGAGTGTGTCGGCCATGTGTCTGGTGTGTGGCACCAACCAGGCCAACCTCACCCACCACCTCTCCCTTCACACCAAGGAGGAGATCATCAGGGCCGTCACCCACAGCCGGCCGGGCCCTGAGATGGCCGTGGCCCCCTGCCGCCCGCTGCCTGAGGTGGCCAACAGGAGGATGAGCCGCCCCAGGAAGGTATTTATACAATCGCCTCCCGTGCGCCCGGCCACAACACAACCCCACCTGGTGCTGGGCGGGACCCAAGCCCAACAGTCCCCCACGGTGACGGCCACCGTGGCGCCCACGCCCCAGGTTGTCCCAGCACCTCAGCCCCCGGTGGCCTCACAGCCAGTCAGGCTCAGCCCCATTGCACCCCTCATTCAGCCCAGCAGGAGTGGCGTGCCCCTGACCCCCTCCCCCGTGCAGGCCACCCCCCCTGCCCCGGCAGGGAACTACCTCCTCATAGGCAACAACATGTTCCCGGCGGGCAGTGTGATATCCAACAACCTTCAGCTGGGCAGCAGTGGCATGAGTTACATCATACCCAGCTCCGGGGGGCTTGTACTGGCTGCTGCCCCACAGAACAACCAGACTCTGTTGGTGCAGCCCCCTAGTGTGGCCCCGCCCCAGCCCATGCAGGTCAAACAAAGCCTCCCACCTCCCCCCATGGCCACCACGCTGCCCACTACCATCTACAACAGTGTGGCCTGCAGGCCTGCTAGATCTGTGCAGCCCGACGGCCCTGCCTGCATGTTTGAAGGGCCAGCCGCCCCAGTACAAAGTGAGGCCCACACCACCCCCGCCGATCCCCTCCAGCAGGAGTCAGAGTCCCACCGAGCCACCATCAGCATCGGCAAAAACATCAGCATCTCCCTCCCGCGAGAACTAGTGAGTCAGAAGGAGAAGCTGAAGGACATCATCAATCAGGAGCTTGTCCGTGCCCTACTCATGAACGAGGTGAAGAAGGGACGTGGCACAGACCCAGCACACCCCCACCCCTCCCCCTCCCCCTCCACCTCCACCTCCACCTCCACCTCCACCACCACCACCACCGGCACCACACGCACTGTATACTACCCGGCCAAGATGGAGGACGAAGAGGTGGAGAATATGTGCCATGAGATGTGCCAAGATGACGACACCAGCCTGGACGAGGATATGCACTACTGCGGCGCCACACAGGACCGAGACCCCCTGGCATCAGACCCACTCTCAGGCACTCCTCGGTCTGGGAGGAGCCCGGACGGATCAATAGTAGACTCAAACATATCCTCACCCGACCACACCCTCGCCATGGACCCCGGCATGCATGGAGGCTTCATCACACCCGACGTGGTGACTCCCTACCGCACTGAGGCACCCGTGGAGGCCATGTTCAGCCAGCGCAGCCACAGTGGCCCCAGCCCACCACTCATCATGGCCCATGCCGAAGAAGGGTGTGAGAGGGCCACCGTAAGGCCACACTACATCATACCCAATGGCCATGACAAGGAGGAGGACGGGAATACAAAGAAGGTGAGTGAGGCCATGGACCAAGAGGCCATAGTGAACAACAGCCATACTGTGGCCCAGGGTGAGGTGGGTCACACACCCCACCCACCCATCACTGCAACGGGGGGGAGTCAGGCCATCAAGAAGGACCAGATGGGGAATGGGGAGGAGCAGCCCATCACCTTCCTAACAGCAGACCGCACCCTCAACAGCCTACTGGGGTCAGGTGGGCTGCAGGAGATGGTGTACGTAGAGGAGCAGGTGTTAGGAGCCGTGGAACAAGTGTTCTCAGGTAGTCCTTCCATCACCACCACCACTACTGCCACCACCATGCCAAGTACAAGTACCTCCGAGGCTGCTGACCACAGGTTACTGCAGCGGCGGCATGTCCATCCCTACCCTGCTAACACCGGTGACCCCCTGGCACAGCTGCCAGCACCACCCTACCGGGACACCACTCAGGACAATGAGCACCATGATGTTAAGTGTAAGTATGAGGTTCAAGGGCCAGCCAGCCAGCCACCCTCCACCGTGGGAGAGATGGTAGCAGCAGCAGCAGCAGCAGGAGTAGCAGCAGCAGCAACAGCAGCAGCAGCAGCAGCAGCATCCTATAACCCAGAAGACAAAGACAACACGCAGGATAAGAAGCAGGATGTTAAATGCAAGTTTGAGGAAGGGAGATCCAGTAGCCAGCTAAGCTCCAACATGGATCATGGAACTAACAGAATCACCACAACCTACACCTCACACCAGCACCACCACAGCACCTTAGATCTAGACAAAGAGGAGATCATGATTCACAAGGATATAGACGTGGAGGAGGAGGAGCTGGTGGATGACCCGAGCTTGGTGGTGGACAGTCTAGCTGGAGGTACAATCTTCCCCGATGACCACATGTTTGAGCAGGAGATGGCCGGCCAGCAGAGTGAAGAGGTGATGTCCTTGAAGGCCTCGGAAACACTGGCTGATAGTGACAGTGAGCGAGCAACACCACACGAAGAACTCTCTGATGTAAGGATTCAAATCATTTCTTATCTTCTTCATCTTTCAAATTAGTGATCATGACTGGTATTGAAAAGTCATTCTTGTATTTATTTATATATTTTTTAATCTCATAACGTATTGCTATATAAATAAGAGACACCAGAAACATCTTTAATCATTGTTATGTTATGTGCAGCTGATGTTCTATGACCGGAGTTGCATGTTTGCGGGTGAGCCCGGGCCGGCCAACCTGTCACCCAGAACCTACCCGGCCATGGAGTCCTCGGCCTACCACTCCCTGGCTCCGGCCATGATCTCCCCAATGGACTCAGCTGTGCAGGTAAGACTAAAGCATTCTCTCCCGGAAGATACTATGAGAGAAGCATCATTGGCTAAGTAATATGAATAAATATGCTTGTGTGTGTGTGTGTGTGTGTGTTTTTTTTTTTTTTTTTAATAAATATTTTTTCACCTTTACAGATGGAGCGTACAGACTCCGGTGCACTAGGCGGCCTGGGTGAAGGCAGCTCAGGGAGTGGAGTGGTGGAGTTGACCTCTGAGACCACCATGCACATCACCTCAGACCAGTGCTGCTCCGTAATGCCTGCTGAGGGTATGGTGATGGGACAGCTGTTCCCCGTGCCGTACAGTGAGGCCGCCGGCACACCTTCCACCTCTGCAACCATCACTGCAACCACCGCCAACAAGGTGTCATTCTCAGGCTTCATTGAGGACACCAAGGACACCAAGGTAAGGGTGGACGGTCTGCTCTGTGTTAGATTTGACCAGTGGACAACAGTTTTGTTTTGTTTTATTGCTGTTTGTTTAGTAGGTTATCTTAATGGACCTCTATTGGACTTGTGGCATCATATAGTGTATGTCTGTATGTATTTATTCGTTTAATGTACCTCTATGTCTGTATGTATTTATTTATTTATTTATTTATTGATTGATCCCACTATCAGGGATGGATGTTGTCATGGTGATATTATTATATTATGATTATGATATTATGATATTATTTGTACAACGAATGATATTTCAAAACACTCCAATGAACTAACAAAAGGTTTATCATAGCAGACTGAGTGTCCTAAACGTTGAAATCTTTTTACAGCAGATCACACTGCTGGAAAGCAGCTGTAGTAGCAGCAGCTGCAGCAGCAGTGTTGGCAGTGGCTTGACCCGGCAGCCATCTCCAGTTCCCTCCACATCAGGGTTCCAAGGGCCAGCCAGCCAGAAATCCTTGAAGGAGGATGAGGATTATGAGTTGGAGTATGAGTCTGATTGTTATGGTGACAGTGACTCAGACTCTGGTGTGACCAACCGCAGCCCACTCGACCTTGACCACTGGAAGTGTCTCGTGTGCAACAAGATGTTCAAGAGCCTGAAGGAGAAGTTGTTGCATGCCGGCCAACACTCCCCTTGTGCGGAGGCCATGGAGAAGTCCGGTGCCATCAGGAGTGCCACGGAGGCCAAGACCTTGCAGACGAATGTGGACGTCAAGGCTGTGAAGGAAGCGGCGGCCAAGGTGGTCCTCAAGTGCAAGGAAGAGATGAGTGCCCTGCAGGAGGAGACCCGGACCATGTTGGAATCCCTTGCCACAAACGGTGAGTACAAGTGTCCAGAGTGTACCTTGTGCTTCACCTCGGCCGAGCAGCTGTTTGAGCACCGCAAGGCTGTGTTCAAGTCGAGGGTGACCTGCCAAGTGTGCCACATGGTGTTCAAGAAGCGACACGCCAAGATCAAGCACATGAAGACACACACTCTGGATGACCTCAAGTGCCTCATATGCAACCGCACCTATCCAAACCGCTACTCTTGGTCACAGCACCAGCTCTTCCACATGGGACTTGTACTGTTCGAGTGCAAGGAATGCGGACGGAGGTTCCAGCGCAAGTCTGAGCTTGACGTGCACATGCGTACACACACCGGTGAGCGTCCGTACAGCTGTGCCTCCTGCAAGAGTGCCTTCACCACCCGCCAGGCACTCAAGCGGCACCTGGTCACCCACATGGACGGGCAGGAGGTGGACTGTGACGTGTGCCACAAGACTTACAAGAACATAGTGTGCCTCAACAAGCACCGTCTCAAGGCACACTCCAAGAACAAGGGCAAGGCCAAGGTGCGGAGGGACTACATGTGTTCCACTTGTAATGATGTGTTCCCATCCTCCAAGAAGCTGGCCTGGCACAGAGAGACCCATGAGCGTTGGCCCAAGAAGTGCCAGCATTGCGGCGAGGTGTTCGTGCACCAGTCCAGCCTCACCAAACACATCCGACACAAGCACGACCCCCACCACCAGACCGTGGACGGCAAGACGGAGAACAACGCCACCTGTCCCGTGTGTCGCAAGGTGTTCAAGAAGTCATCGCTGGTCCTCCACCTCCGCACACACACCGGCATCAAGCCATTCCAGTGTAACATCTGCAGCAGGAGCTTTGCCGTCAAGTGTAACCTGGAGGCACACAAGTGGGTGCACATGGGTGTGCGCGACCGCCCACACAAGTGTAGGCTGTGTGAACGCAGCTTCCACAGGCAGAAGGACTTAGACGCACACATCCGCAGTCACAAGAACATCCGGCCCTTCACCTGCAACGAGTGTGGGAAGTCGTTCATCCACAAAAACAACCTGCAGCTACATGTGAGGGAGCACTCGGGTGACAAGCAACACAAGTGTCTGTTCTGTGGCAAGGCATTCTTCAGAAAGTACAATCTGGACAACCACGTCAGGATCCACACAGGGGAGACGCCCTATGAATGCACCATCTGCCGCAAAGATTTTACCCAAAAGAGCAATTATAATGTTCATATGAAGGCATTCCATATTGAAAGGCATGCTGTTCATGAAGAATTATAAAGTTAGGAATAATAATTGTACAAATATCTAGTTGCTTTTTATAAATTTTTATTGAATTCGAAAAAGGAAAAAGAGCACCTTAAGGAAACGCCAGTTTTAAATGATTTATTTTTCTAAAAATGTATGATTTTATTGAATAAGTTAAAAATGATAACATGGTCGGAAAGATTGACAAGAGTGGAGTCATTATCTGGATGCTGATCAAAGTGAGTTGGCTGAGGAGACACTTTTCACTCAAGATAAAAGTACATGTTACCAAATGAAACAACAATATAAATTTGAATCAACTCCAGCAGCATAAGTAAGCATCATGAACATTTAGAGAAGCTTTCCCCAGTCCACAGCTGCCATAGTAACCACCACACTGTTGGTCAGCTTTGTAATGCATTAATGCAACTTTCCCTGACGTTTGAAATAGTATTATAATCAGAACTATTCATATACATGGTTAGGTCTCATTTATCACTGCCATCTAAAAGTCAGATAACAAAACAACTGCATTTTTTATATATAGTCTCAACCTAACCTAACCTTGCTGAAACTTAACTATGAGTGGTGGTGTGATTTTATTAGTCTTTCACCATTGGTAGATATGCTGCTGTAATATCAATTTTATTCCCTTCATCACAAAAGTTCCCCGTGAAATTTTAATATCTTATCTCATGACGCTTCTTTCTCCTCTTTAAGCATCCCCAACAAGCTTTTATTTGGTTCAGTTATGTACTCAGATTTACGGATACAAACGTGAGCCTTTTTTTTATATCATTTAAATGCCTTAAAGATACAGATGCACAGATAATAGACTGGTGATAATTGTGAGGGTGGGAGTGAGGCAGATGTTGTCCTTTTACTCGCCTTCATAAGATTTTTAAGAGCCCGGTTTCAATTTAGGACAGTGATAAGGTATAGGCAAAGGTGATTTTACAGATCTATTGAATTTTTATTTAAATCTATTGAGAATATTTATTTATTTAAATTTTTACCGTGTGAAATTTTTTACAGCTATTCATTGATTAGGAGGAAGAAGGCCATTTGTCCGTGCAATTGGAAAAATAAAAAGAAGAAAAAGAAACTTAAATTATTTTTTCAACTTGTCAGATAAGGCCCCAGATATTTTATGAATGACCTCTTAAATGTATCCATCGGTGGGTGTGACCTGTGACCTCTGAGTGCCTGTTGCCCCAGTGAGGGTGTGTGGTCAACAGGGGCCAGGATGTACTACTATAGAGTTAGCTTCGGGTGTGCTGTACGTGTGTTCGTGTGTGGATGGATGCAGTACTGGCCACACCGACCCCAAGACTCGCCGACGAGGCTCACATCTTGCTGTGTGAGGCTGAGGCAATGCTGTGTGATGTAGATAGTGAGTTGATAGGATTTTTTTACCGTGTGTGTATATCTTAAGCTGATAATTTTTTGTATAGTGTGATCTTAACATTATATTGATCTTCCTGTTTCTCTTTCTGTCTGTCTCGTGCTGTCTCTCTTTTTTTCCTTTCTGTCTCTTGAAAGCTTGTGTGATTGATTAGTGCTGAGAGTGAAGTGTGAGATTCATGCATAGTAATGTTTGGAAGATGTACTCATATAAATTCATTACGATTATTTTTTATGATTTTATTTGATATTCCATTTTTTATATTCTTTTTATCATTATTTATATTTTATCGCTTCATTAGGATTCCTGTCTGAATTTTTATTTTATTTTCTATATCGCCTCTCCTTTATTTTTTGTCATTTGTAAACACTTAAGTCCTCGCAGGGAATGTGTTGTTCAGTTCTTTGTTATCCTGCAAGCTGCTGCTGCTGCTGTTGCTCCTGTGATCACCAATACCCTTTACTACAGACAGACAGACATTAAAATAAAAAATATAACTAGTATAAGTAAGTCGACTTTTAAATGTGTTTTGTTTTGGTTAGGAAGTATTCGTGACCTGCTGTTATATATATTGTTAAGTTTTAATTTAAACTACTTTTATCATTTTGTTTCATTATTATTATTATTTATTTTTTATTTATAATCTTCGTGGCTGTCAATGTAGTTTCCAGCAGCAGCAGCAGGCAGGTAAAGACTGAGTAAGACTTGTAGCCAGCAGCCTTCCTTCCTTAGTCCTGTGCTGGGGCTGAGGGAGTGAGGGTGGCTGGCTGTTAGCAGACTGGAGGCCGCCACTGGAAGGCCTTGATCTCCAGTTCCTTCCACAAAGGTGCAAATTGCAATAGAGTACATACTGTAAATATTGTCTGAGAAGCATTGGAGGGCCCTGTACCTTGATGGAATTGAAATATGTATTTTGTAACAAGGAAAAAACATATTCTATAGCAAACTTAAAAGATAAGGTTACCATTTTTTTCTGTTTGTGTTATTGGTTTTGTAATTGGTATGTTGTTGATTTGCATGGCAGCCACTTGAAGTCACATCATGCGGAGCCTTCCCAGACCATGCTACAGAGGCGTTAGTGCAATATAGAGACAAGAGAGTGTGTGTGTATCTGGAGTATGTACGTACCAGTGAGGGTGAAACATGTGTGTTGCTGTGAGTGTAGTAGCATTTAAGTGCGAGTGTCACCTCACTGGACGGTTCCTCGCGTGAAACTGCCACGTACCATATTTATTTAGTTACTCAAACACCTCACTCACTCCTCCCTACCTTCCATACCTCCTCCTCCTCCTCCTCCTCCTCCTCCCATGCTTCCTGTCCCCCTCAAGTAATGTGCATTTCATAATATTCTTGTGACTTGACAATACAATACCCGCTGCACTTGGGACCTTGTTAAAAACTGCTGTGATTTGATAGCATGTTCCTCACCTTTGTAGTGGCACTGACCTGACCCCCCGTGACCTCTCGGACTCCCTACAACAACTCCCTTGCCCAGCGTGACCCTGCTTGTGGCCTGGCGTGTTAGTGTTAGTTAGCAGCCAGCGCTCGGAGAATTAAGTGCCGCTAATGAACCGAGGAGACGAACGGACTGCCAACCTGAATGGAGGAAAAAGGCTTTGTGTTTAAGGAAGGAAAATGTAGCCTTGTGTTACAGAAACCACAGCTTTGGAACTAATAAAAAGCACCGGGTTTGTAAATCTCAAAGTGCCAAAAAGAAAACAAAAAAGGAAGAAGAAAAGAATGGGCAGTTTTTATTGAGTGTTTAGTGCAGCCCAGTGAGTGCTTGGAAGGTGATCCCTTTTAGTGTTCCCACCCCGGAGGTTGGTGCAGAGAAGGGATCAGTCTGCTGAGGAGAGTGGCTGAGGGGGAACCACAGTGAAGCTGGTGGCGCTTTTTTAGATGCTTTTCTGTCTGTCTGTAGGAATAATGGACTAGCCTAAGCTTTTTATACTCACAGTATTGTATGGTCGTATGTCATCTCCTCAATACTCCACCTGTTGTATGGGGTGATCGGGACAAGAAAACCTGTAAATGTGGACCATTCACTCTTGTATTATTTATTATCATTACTACTTTTTTTTTATTCAGAGGTCGTTGAGTGTGCATTGACATAGCAAAAGTGCAAATGGGACAGACTAAAGTTTGCAACAATGGGCAGTGATCGAGAGTATTCATCGTGCATTTTTTATTTTGTTCATGCTGAAACCTTGCATTCAGGAGCCCACAGTGCGGTGCGACACCATTTCACTGCAAGACAGGAACCTCTTTTTTTGTTGTGAGGGTGTCCCTGCTTTTGTCGTAAGTGTTAATTGTTACTTTACGATAATCTCGCCTTTCTGTTCTTTGCTCCATCCCTCCCTTCCTCCATCCCTCCATCCCAACAAGGTTATGAACTAGAGTGAGCTTTGGACAACTGTAAAATGGTCACATTTATTGCTTCAGAGTACAAAAAGATAACAAAGAACACTGTGTATGATGCTTCTTGGAGAACAAAGAACTTTCAGGAAATATTGAACATTTTTATCATTTAAGTGAGGGAGTTGCAGACTTATTAATCAAGTTTAACAAGTTATAAAATTTAGATCACAGGTTTACGCATGAAAAGGAGGTGGAAAGATTTCATGTTACGGAAGTGCACGAAACTCTGTATTCTTTTATAATCAGTTACTTTAATGCAAAGATTCGGAAAAAAGTGTAAGAATAACATCACTAAGGAACTCAGAATAGATACTTAAAATTATAGAGGTGGTAATACTATTCCTCATACCAATGTTACCATAGTTTAACTCATTCTTTGGGTACTGGGTGGCTCTGTGGCTCAGTGCTTGGCTCGTGACCTAATGGTTACGAGTTTGATCCTCTCTCACAGCAGCTACTTGGTGAGAGGGACAGCGCTCTCCACCCTAGCAGTACTACATGGTCTATAGCTACCTAGTTTGGGGGATTATTTAATCACCTTTAATCTGAGCGAGACATCGTGTATTTTACCTCCCATTGCATTTGTTTATAGTGTTGCAGATACTTCCCTTCCCTTTCCTCTTTCCCTCCCGCCCTCCCTCAGCCTGTCTGTTCCTTTCCTCCCACCCTATGCTGTAACTCCACTTGTGTTTTGTTATGTAGGATGTATGTTACCAGTCTTAGGGCTACTTAAATGTGTAGCTTTATTTATAACCTTGTAAGCTTTAAATTTAATGTGTGCTTGTCAAGAAATAGTGTGAAAGTTTTATGTAATCCAGTAGATAGGAATTATAGTTTAAGAAATTGTGTGAAGTGTTTAATTTGAAACCAGTTAACCAATATTGTCCAATTTTTTATTTACTCCAACACTCTTAACTACTCGGAGCGCCTGAAAGGGCTTTATCTTTACTCCCTCCAGAGAAGATGAGAGCGCTACCTGGTGATCTATGTTTGGAAGACCCTAGAAGGACTTGTACCTAATGTGGGGGTGTAGCGAAATAACCAAACTACCAGATAATACTAAGATAAACTGAGCCCACCATCGTGTTTGTGATACATTGATGTATATCATGGGCTGGAGATAAAGAACCACATCAGGAAGGGACGACTGTGCTGCATCAAGAGAACGGAGACTACTACCCAAAGGATGAAGACAGTCGCCCATAACAGCTAAACAAAATATGGGGCTCGTCTCTTCAATGGTGTCCCGAAGGCAATCCGGGAGCTATCTAAGAACATAAGAATTGAGGAGACTGCAAGAGGCCAGTTGATGACCTACACGAGGCAGTTCCTTGTCTCCCACACTTGGAATAATCCAATATTTATCCATCCCACTTGTCATGCCTATCCATACTCTGATCCAACCGTCTTTTAAAGCTCATTAAGTCTTAATGCTAAACTTGCTAACATTAAACTGCATCAGCCAGATGCAGTTTAATATCAACAAGTACAGCACCATGAGCGTAGTACATATATATACGTGATATACAACACAACTGGTGCCCTAAATATTATAATTATTAATCGGAAACACAATCAGATTACATTGCCCTGTGTCAACTGAGTGTGTGTGTGTGTCTAGAGATGTGTACCTATACGGTATACCGACATACCGGTATTTTTTAGGCAGTATTACCTGTATTACAGGCATTAGAAGCCCTACAGTATACCGGTATTTTAGTCGATTTTTGCCAATTCGTCAGCCTGTCAGCCCATCAACCCACCATAACACACTCACAACACAACACACTCACCTTAATCTCTATCCTTGTAGGTGTATTGAATAGATGATTGAGTTGTTACCAGCCTGGCCGGGGTCATCACGTGTTCTGTAGATGGGTTACCACGTGTTTTTGGAAGGGGTAGCGATGATGCTGGAGGTCTTGTTTGAAAACACACACGGCTTTGATATATGATATATTGAACAACACACGACTTGATGTAGATACAGAGCAGTGACTATCCCTTAGCCTGCCTTGAGAGAGAGGACGAACGACTTGATGTGGTAGCGAGCTGAGAAGATGACCTGTTGATGTAGCGGTCAGGCTGAGAATAACTCAATCATCTATTCAATACAATTGGTGGCAGCAGTGGGATTCGTCCTTCCAAACGACGAATTATCAAGGTTCATCTTCCTCCGTCATCAAGCTGCCCTCACCACGTGCATCGTTCTGCCTCAATAAGTGACTCCACATACGCCCTTGCCTCGCCCGTCTCGTGTCCTCCTCTACGCCCTGCAGTCGCTTCCTTTCGTCGCCCTTCTGCAGTAGTCTTTGTTCGAGTGAGTACAAGCCTCCTCGTCCTGTCCGGCGCCCACGAAGTTACTCCTCGCCGCCTGTTTCAAGACGTCTCATCACCTCTACCTCCATTTTGTTCTCGGCGCGCCATCTTCGCTGTCCACGCATCACCGCGTGACGCCCCAAGTCGGATCACCACGTGTTGCCCCTTCAAGACGCTCATCACCCATCACCACGTGGCCCCTCAAACAAGTTGCTCCACGCCCTCATCCACTTGTCGCCGCCCTCAAGACGCCCATCGCCCTTCACCACGTGTCGCAGCCCAGAAGTACGCCCATCACCGAGTGACCAACCGACGCCCACGTGTTCCACCTCCTTGGTCCTCTGCTGACTACTTAGTTAAGTACATTAGTTCTCATTATATTTTTTCTCTTCATTGTGCCAGTTATTCTACATTTTTGTGTACTCCCAGTGTTTCTCTGTTTTCTTGTGTTTCCTCAACGTGAGCACTATTTCCCTCACGATGTCTAACGATCAGTCATCTCGCACGCCCACACCTCAGGTTACTCTCATATCTGATAATGTCTCAATTCCTCCTTTTTCTGGTACTAACTCTGAATCAGTCCATGCTTTTGTTCAGCGAGTAGATGATGAATGCACACGTCGCTCAGCTCATTCTGATGTGGAAAAATTAGCCATTTTAAAATCACGGATTTGTCATGACCTATCTAGTCTTGCGGGTAAACTCATAAAAACTGATAAATTCCTCAGTTTTTCTGCATACGATGAACTCATCACAGCATTAATCTCATTTCTCTGGTCATTCAAAATTAGGTGCAACTCATTCCTTCCTTAAAATTGCTCAAACCCTCACTAACACTGCTCGCTCTACTCATGATGTGTATAAGACAGAGAATATTGCATCCTCCTTAAGTGCTGAGTTAACTGATCAAATGAAATCCTCTCAGTGGATCGACACAGACGGTAATATATCTTCCACTGACTTCAAACGCCTCATGTCGTATTTCCTGTTCCTTATTCAGCTCGACTCACCAACCTTCACCGCTGCAAGCGACATGAAGTAAGGAAGATTTCTTGTATGATCTGTGCAAGAAAATATCCGAGAAATCGCCACCCGTTCTTCAGCCGGTCAGTTTAGTTCAGTCCCCGCACTCCTTAACCAGGACCCAGGTGGCTGGTATCATCATCAACAACAAACTCACTCTAATACAACTGGTGGCAATCATCCATTCTAATACATAGGTCGTCATGTCCTAACACTTCTTTTACTGTACCTAACACGCTATAATTAACACTCTTAGATGTAACCAAATAATTACCGTGTTTTTTTCTCATTTTTTCATTGGTTTTTTCTTTTTTCTATGGCTTATTTAGGCTTTGCTTTCGGTTTGAATACTTTTTATATATCCTATTCTATGGTTTATATTGATTTGATTTCATTATTATTGCTTTATTCTATATATCGATTTTATGATTGATCTTAGAAATAAACATTTTTCATGCAATAAATACGAATCAAATATAACAAATGTTTATATAGAAAATTGTTAGGTATTTCAGACGATTTTTTAAAGTATATATAATTGCTTTCCTGTGTATAATAAAAATCTCAATTTTGGTTTTATATATACGTGACCACACGGCCGCCATCTTGCGGTACCTGGTGAAACCTGTTCATGTTATTTATTAAGGTTATTTACGCTTAATAAATAATGTTTTCTTTATATCCCTCCACTACTAATGGTGATGAATAATGTGTTACTGCTCCTCCATCCCTCAAAATGACATGTAGAGGAACAGGGAAGGTTTAAAACGAAGAAATAATATCACCGGCTTAGATGTCCTGTCCGGCTGCTAGCGGTCACAAGAAAAAGATTTGTTCTGTTATGTTCTATCGTTATTACACTTAATAGGAACTGTTTTCTTTATATCCAACCACTATTAATGGTGAGGAATAATGTGTTACTGCTCCTCCATCCCTCAAAATAACACGTAGAGGAACAGAGGTTTAAAACGAACAAATATGATCACCAGGTTAGAGGTCCTGTCTGGCTGCTATTGCCAGCGGCCACAGTCACGAAGGACTCCTTCAAACACCAACTGGACACTGGACAGATAGCTGAACACTACTGGACGAGCCCCCAAAACCAGGCTACCCCAACACTGCACCCAACTGCTTGTTTGTGTGACGGGCGACGGCCGGGTTTGTTAAGGTGGGCGGGGCTGGGGCTAGGCGGAATGACCCTCACCTGTCCAGCTGCTGACCCTGCTGCCACATGCTTCCAGATCTTGATCCTGGCCTGCCTAGCTGACCCTCAGGCCTCCGCTCGCTGCTTTTTGTCGTACCAGCTACTGCTCGCCCCTAAAGAAACAGTGCTGGAATTATATTTGTACTCAGTCTAGGTAACCAGTCTTGGCAAGGATGAAGATGTGTGACAAAGGGTGCATATGCTGTCATACCATTGTGATGTATTAAATACTTAACTTTATTGTTTTGGATGCTAGAGGAAGAAGAAAAAAAAAGCAATGGAGATAATCATTATTTAATATTTTATAAACTATATATATAATACTCATTCATCGGCCACTCACGATCATATGAGGATAATGCTATTTCAATAATACTAATATGCTTTGGGGTGGAAGGTATAAGGTATAGGTAGGAGTGTGATGACCTCTATATGGCATCAGGACTCAAGTGGCTGATGGTTCTCGCGTCCGACACACCGTCACACCGCCCGCCGGCCTCCACTTGCCATAAGACATTTAAACTCCAACGCGTTCCCGCAACACTACACACATTCCCACACCCTCGCACCTGGACTTACATACCCTCAATCACATCACTCTAACTACTGGTATATAAGTATGGGTTAGCATACGTCCCTGGGATCATATACTCAATGGTAGAACTGTGTAGTGGTGTGTGTGAGCCCAAAGGTGGGGTCTGCAAAGTAGTTTCGGACGCCGGGCACCTGTTTGCTGGTCTGATGTGGTGGTCGCGGTGACTCGATCCGCTGATTCCTCCTCTCGAGCACGGTCACTCCCTCAACACCTAACATGAATCAGAGGTGTTGTAATAATAAAGATGTGCAGTGTCTCACCTCAGAAGCCTGCCTGGTGCTAGTGAGGGAGAAATGTAGGTGAGAGGAAGGAAGGTGAGAGAGAAGGGGAGGGAGCGAGAGAGACAGGTACAGGGGAAGGGAGGCGGGGACGGAGGCAGCAGACATCACACACACACACACAGTCAGTCAGTCGGTGGGAAGCCTTGATGGCGGGAGGTTGACCCTTTTAGTGACTCGCCGCGGCCACAGAAACACGTGATGTATGGTGTTGAGTGTAGTGACGATAGTGAATGGTGAACACAACTGAAACGCAAATCTAACCTACTCCAGTGTGAGAGAAAAGAAAAACGGACTCACGCAAGGCAAACATCGCCACGGATGCTTTGAAGTAAGTAGGACACACACACACACACACACACACAGGTATACAAGCACACAGGTGTAAGACAGAAGTGTTGCATTCATGTGTATGTCCATTTATCACTGATAATGTGGTAGGTGTAGGTATGCAGTGTGTGTGGGGGGGGGGGGGGGGAGTGAGTGCGGTG
>JAXIVD010004872.1:0-2500 GCA_036785275.1 Cancer borealis | reverse complement strand
TCCCTTGGAAGACGTTAACTTGGGCTTTGGTGAGATTTCGTCCCTAAAGAAGGCGGGGCAGGTTGTGTTGGGCGCGAGGGATTATAAAGAGAGAGAGAGAGAGAGAGAGAGAGAGAGAGAGAGAGAGAGAGAGAGAGAGAGAGAGAGAGAGAGAGAGAGAGAGAGAGAGAGAGAGAGAGAGAGAAAGAAAGGAGGGGGATGGCGGATAATCTTGCCCAGACATATTTCATGGGCAAGTAGGACTATGAAACCATCCTCCTCCTCTTCTTCTTCTACCTCCTCCTCCTCCTCCTCCTCCTCCTCCTCCTCCTCCTCCTCCTCCTCCTCCTCTTCCTCCTCCTCCTCCTCCTCCTTCGTCTTCCTAATTACACATGTAACCTCCAAAGGAAATAATTGGAGTGAGAACCATTTTTTTCTCTTCATCCTTCCTTCTTTTTTAGTATTCCCAGTAATTTTCCATTTTTTTTCATATTAATTATTTTCCTTTATACTCACAAACGCAAGAATGATGAACAGAAAATGGAGAATGATACACTGAGAAAGGAATAATTTGTTTTCTTATTAGCTCTTTGGTTACATTAGATTAGGTTAGATTAGGTTTGGTTAAGTTAGGTTGGATTAGGTTATGTTATGTTATGTTAGATTAGGTTAGGTTAGGTTATGTTAGGTTCGTTATTGCAGTTAGAATATTGAGTTTCTAAGCCCACCGTCATTGTGTCTATTGGGAGGGAAGGGGAAGGGATGGGGGGTAAAAGGGGAGCCACACCTGTAATTTGGGGAGAGTTTGGGACAGGTAAGCGACTCTCCTCCCCCTCCCTCCCTTTTCCCTCTTCCTCTCTCTCTCTCTCTCCCTCTGTCTCTCTTTTACCTGATCCCACGAAAGACACCTGTCACACACACACGCGCGCACACACACACACACACACACACACACACACACACACACACACACACACACACACACACACACACACAACACACACACTGCTAAATGAACCTAATTACTACTATCTTCATATCATATTTCCCCTCTAATCCTCCCCTCTTAATACCCCCCCTTCAATCTCCCCTCCCCTTCTCCCCTCACTCCTCCCTTCCCTTCCCCCTCATCCTGAAATCCCCTCTACTAGCTTACCCTCCAATCCCCTCTTTGCATCCTAATAACCATAATCCCCCTTTCTTCCATCCACCCTTCCTCTCCCCTCCTCTCCCCTCCCCTCCCTTCCCTTTAAACCACCTGCACACCTGCTTACCACTGGTAGGACCCAAATGAGGGGAATTAACACGTAAAGAGGGGACCATATGTTGCATTGAGGTCTAGTAAGGTTGGGGGAGGAAGGGTTGGGGGTTGAGTTTTTTGGGAGGTAATTTATGCCTCCTCCCACGCTAACCACACACCCCCTCCAACTCCCCCTCCTCCTCCACCATCACCACAACTTCTACTCTGTTACGGTGGGATTCACTTGAGTTACTCTTCTGCACTCAAGGTCCTCCTCCTGTACCTGCATGGGAGGCGAGTTTGCAGCCAGCCGCACGACGCAGTCTTCTGAGCAGGGCTAACATTTTTAAATCAACACAGATGCACTGCTGCTCCAATGTTCTTTGACAAGCCATCGGAGCAGCAGTGCAACTGTGTTGATTACAAATGTTTAGCCCTGCTCAGAAGACTGCGTCGTGCGGCTGGCCGCAAACTCACCTCCCGTGCAGGCACAGAAGGAGAAGAACTTAGAGTGCGGAGGGGTAACTCAAGTGAACCCACAACGGCATCCCCACCACCACCACCACTACTACCACCTCCACCACCACTACTACCACTGCTATTATTACTGCTACTACCATTACCATAACCAACCGCTATTCCGTTTTTTTTTTTCTCTCTCTCTCTCTCTCTCTCTCTCTCTCTCTCTCTCTCTCTCTCTCTCTCTCTCTCTCTCTCTCTCTCTCTCTCTCTCTCTCTCTTCTCTTCTTACTATTCTATTTAATTATTTCCTTTTATCTTACTTATTCCTACTTCTATGTATATATATATATATATATATATATATATATATATATATATATATATATATATATATATATATATATATATATATATATAGAGAGAGAGAGAGAGAGAGAGAGAGAGAGAGAGAGAGAGAGAAAGAAAAAAAAAAGAGAGAATATTGCCAATGACAATATAACAAAGGTGACATAAGGTTCAGAGGGGAAAGGGGGGAATGAGACAGTGAAAAGGGAGGGGAAGGGGAGAGAAAAAAGGGGAGGAGGTAAGGGAGAGAAAAAGGGGAGGAGGAGGAAGGGGAAAGAATAAGGGGAAGGTCAGAGGGAGAAGGGGGAAAAGGGAGAGAATAAGAGGAGGGGGAAGGGGAGAGAAAAAAGGGAAGGGGGAGCTCAGAGGGGGGAAGGCAGGTGTTGCGCTCCTATATTATTACCTGACACAATGAGGTAACAGGTGAAAGGGGGGGTGCTTACTCTCTCTCTCTCTCTCTCTCTCTCTCTCTCT
>JAXIVD010004871.1:25000-32621 GCA_036785275.1 Cancer borealis | reverse complement strand
GTGAGGTGAAAGGGAAGAGAACAGAGGGTGATAAAAGTGTGTTACTCGTTAGCACTTGCAGGGAAAGAAGGGAAGGAAAATGTAGTGAAATAAAAGGAAAAAATAAAAAACTACGTGTTATTTTTTTCATTATTGTGATTTTGTTTTTGATATTTTTGATAAGAAGGAAAATCTATGATATATGATAAGAATGGATTTTATATTATATACATCACCTTTTTTTTTCACTCTCTTTACTTGCAAATCTTTCATAATATTATTTTATTCTTCTTCCTTCTTTACTCTCTTTGTGCGTTCCTCCCTCCTTCCTTCCTTCCGTCCCTCCCTTTTTCCCTCCTTCTCTTCCTGCCTTCGTCTCTCACTCCCACTTTCCTTAATTCTTTCAGTCATTTTTTCCTTCTCATGCTCTCCGCTCCATGTCCATTTCGTATATTTATTTTTCCTTTCTCATATTCTTTCTTCACACATTTTCTCTCTTTCCTTTTTCTCTCTGAGTTTATTTTTCTCAGTTTTTTGTTTCATGTCTTATCTTGCGTTACTTATTATTTTTACTTTATTTTTTCTGTGTTGGTATTTCACAGACTCTCTCTCTCTCTCTCTCTCTCTCTCTCTCTCTCTCTCTCTCTCTCTCTCTCTCTCTCTCTCTCTCTCTCTCTCTCTCTCTCTCTCTCTCTCTCTCTCTCTCTCTCTCTCTCTCTCTCTCTCTCTCTCTCTCTCTCTCTCTCTCTCTCTCTCTCTCTCTCTCTCTCTCGCTATCAAGAGGCGTAACCCACTGCTCCACTTTTCTTTCATCGCTTGGTCTTCGTTTGATTGGTGTTGTTCATTTGTTAATACTATGTTTGTCTTGCTGAAAATACTCGCCAATGGTCAAAGTAGGTCAGGCCAGATCAGGTCAGGTCAAGCTAGTTACGTGCTGGCTATTGGAGAAAGGAATGAGTGTCTATTTCAGTTATTTTTTTGTGATTATGGTTTTTAATATTTTCCAGTATTTTTTTTCTTTTCAGGATTTTGTTGAGATCTACGACATCTAACTTACCTGCCCCATGTAATTAGGTAAGTGGCCTACCTACCTTAAGTGTACTCACTCATTACTCCCATTACTCCTCCTCCTCCTCCTCCTCCTCCCTCCTCCTCCTTCCTCCTCCCTCCTCCTCTTCCTCCTCCTCCTCCTCCTCCTCCTCCTCCTCCTCCTCCTCCTCCTCTCCTCCTCCTCCTCCTCCTCCTCCTCCTCCTCCTCCTCCTTCCTTCTTCTCTTCCTTGATGTACTCTCTCTTCTTCAATTCATCTCTCTCTCTCTCTCTCTCTCTCTCTCTCTCTCTCTCTCTCTCTCTCTCTCTCTCTCTTCTCTCTCTCTCTCTCTCTCTCTCTCCAAGCTATCAAAACTCTGAGGACAAATTACTCGCCACTTTTTCCTCCTCCACTGAAAACACAACAAGAGGTTAATAGGTCTTCTGGGAGGGAGTAACACGACCAAAATGACCTGGAAAAGGAAGCAAGAGGAAGAGAGGAAGATGATTGAGAGGAATAAGAGAGGCTAGAAAGAGTATTGATAAGTGTAGTTTTAGTTTATGTTATTCACTTGTGATTGTGTACACGAGCCTAGAAGTGAATGTGTTGTGCATTTATTTTTTTTTCTTTCTTATTCAATTTTTTTTTTTTAAATCTTTTGGTTATTTGAGTGTTGATGAATTAGGTTTGTGGCTCAGTTATGCCTCCTATCTTTTTTTCTCTCTTTTTTCTAACGGTTTTTTGGTATCCTTATCGAATAAAATATCCTTTAAAAGTAAAAAAAAAAAATCACTTCATTCATATCATTTGACAAGCGCGACACCAGGCAATGCTAATTAAATGTTCACACCTAGCTAGCTGCGTCAGTGTCCTTCCTGTCGTATATCTATCCTCGGTGTTGATGTTTGATGCTGTGTTACCAGGTTGATGTTACACGCCCGAGGAAACTCACCGGGGCTTTGTTGGACTCCGTTAAAAGGGTTCAGATGTGTGTATGTGTGTGTATGTGTGTGTGTGTGTGTGTATGTGTGTGTGTGTGTGTGTGTGTGTGTGTGTGTGTGTGTGTGTGTGTGTGTGTGTGTGTGTGTGTGTGTGTGTGTGTGTTGAATCCACTTTCCCTTCCGGCTTGATGAAATGTATAGTATTTTTTTCACCTTTCTCACGATAACAACAACAACAACAACAACAACAACAACAACAACAACAACAACAACAACAACAACAACAACAACAAACAACAAACAAACTCATAGCACAACACCACCACAATACCACAACACCACAACACAACACTCACCCAAAAAACACATACATACACACATACAACACTCATTTCCGTCACTTTCCCGTCACATTCTCACCCTTGGAGACGGACAGGTGACGGGTGAAACAACAGACGGAACATTAATAATAGTTAATCTTACCTTAACCATCCGTGAAATAGTGTTCCTTAGAGAACAGTAAATCTTTCCACACTTCCTTGACTTTCCCGCGCAATTGAATATTTTTTTTCTCAGACGCGGTAAAGGGGTAAAGGAGGTGGAAGGAAAGAGTTTGATTAGGTTAGGCTAGGCAAGGTTAGGTTTAGGTTAGGTTTAGGTTAGGTTCGGTATAGGTTAGTTTAAGTTAGGTTAGGTTATTGAGTGAAGGCAAAGAGGATGAAGAAGAGGAAAATGTTTAATCCTTCTTTGCATCTAAGTTTGATAAAGTTGCTGCAGCGCCTTGTAGGTAGAACTTAGTGATGGGCTTGAGAGAGAGAGAGAGAGAGAGAGAGAGAGAGAGAGAGAGAGAGAGAGAGAGAGAGAGAGAGAGAGAGAGAGAGAGAGAAGAGAGAGAGAGAGATAATGACTGACTCGCTTGTCATTCTCACTTAACATATTAAAATCTTATCTCTCTCTCTCTCTTCCCCCCCCTCTCTCTCTCTCTCTCTCTCTCTCTCTCTCTCTCTCTCTCTCTCTCTCTCTCTCTCTCTCTCTCTCTCTCTCTCTCTCTTTCTCTCTCAACCCCCCATTCTATCTATTTTTAGATTTCTCTTCTTTCATTTTCTTCCTCCCTTCCCTTCTTCGTTCCCTCCTCCTCCTCCTCCTCCTCCTCGTCCTCTTCCTCGTATATTCAGGGAGGACAATGGAAATAATTAAGCATGATGAAGAGTCTTACCCAGCATGCACAGCGTACCCAGTGTGACCCAGTGGTAGTGTGACCCAGTGGTAGTGTGACCCAGTGGTAGTGTGACCCAGTGTGACCCAGTGGTAGTGTGACCCAGTGTGACCCAGTGGTAGTGTGTCCCAGTGGTAGTGTGACCCAGTGGTAGTGTGACCCAGTGTGACGCAGTGCTTGTGTGACCCAGTCGGAGTGTGACCTAATAATTTTGCGACCCAGTCATATTTATATTGACATATAAAGGTGTTTGATAAATTTTACTCTGTAACCTATTTTTTCTTCTTTAGGGATAGTGAATAGGCTATAAAGAATAGATGTGTAAGAGAGAGAGAGGCTAATAGGGAGAGAAGAGGAAGGGAAGGGGAAAGGAAGGAAGGGAAGGGAAGGGAAGGGAAGGGAAGAGGAAGGGGAGGGAAGGGAAGGGAAGTGAGGAGGAAGGGAAGGGAGAGCATATTCTTTGTACAAGTGGAGTGAAAAGGCTTGTAGGTGTCTGTTTGAAAGGTGGATTTCAGAGCAGGGATATACACGCACATACATACATACATACATACACCCACGCTTCAATACACACACACACACACACACACACACACACACACACACACACACACACACACACACACACACACACACACACACACACACACACACACACACACACACACACACTAACATACACATAATCTAACGTTTTTCGCCGCCTTTTCATTATCATAAAACTTCTCCCTCCCTTCCCTCCTCACCTCCTTCCTTTCCTCCTCCCTTTACCCTCTTTTCCGTCCTTTCCCTTACCTGACCCTCCCTTCCCCTACCTTTCCCTTCCTTCCCTTCACCCTTTCCCTTCAAGATAGATGCTAACAGGAAGGTCTCAAGGGAGTGATGTAAGACAAGATAGGACGGAAGTATCTATCTTTCTCATATCCTTCCAACTTTTTCTTTTTTGACGAGAGAGAAAATAAAAGAGAAAGAGAGAAAGAGAGAGAGAGAGAGAGAGCAAAAGAGAGTGTTTCTAGAGCATGCAATCTAGTTATAGTAAACGTTAGATCATTTTAGGTATCAATATCTTAATGAAAGGTTGATATTAATTAAGCCTCTTAGTCTGTCATGTTTCAGTGACCCATTAAAAGTGTGAATATTTGATGAAGGTATTGGCTTACTAAACTTATTCTTGTACTCTCTCTCTCTCTCTCTCTCTCTCTCTCTCTCTCTCTCTCTCTCTCTCTCTCTCTCTCTCTCTCTCTCTCTCTCTCTCTCTCTCTCTCTCTCTCTCTCTCTCTCTCTCTCTCTCTCTCTCTCTCTCTCTCTCTCTCTCTCTCTCTCTCTCTCTCTTGTAAAGGCATTGAATGAATCTAAAATGCGTGTGTTTTGTTTTGACGTTGAAATAGGATTATATTTCCATTTTATTGTCAGTTCACTATGTTTGTGTGTGTGTGTGTGTGTATGTGTGTGTGTGTGTGTGTGTGTGTGTGTGTGTGTGTGTGTGTGTGTGTGTGTGTGTGTGTGTGTGTGTGTGTGTTTGTGTGTGTGAGGAGGAGGAGGAAGAGGAAGATAGATACATACATACAGGCATACATATATAGGTGAAAGGGAGGGAAGATGAAAGAGAGGCTATGATAGAGGGGGTGAGGGCAAAGGATAGAGATCTGGATGAATATATTCTGGATGAATATATTGATGAGGTGGTGCCGAGGGAAAGCCTGAAGGCCAGACTGAAGGGAAGGGAAGGAAGGAGGATGAAAACTGATGGAAGGGGGAAGATTAAGGAAAAATATAATCTGATATAATTTTGATGTATAGAAAACAACAATTAAAGGGAAGGAATAGTGTGAGAAAAAAATATAATTGTTTTCTGAATGTACGAAGGAAGGATAAAAAAATAAGATTAAAGGAAAGTAAAAGTGAAGAGATGATCATCTTTCCAGTGGGGGGGAGAGAGAGAGAGAGAGAGAGAGAGAGAGAGAGAGAGAGAGAGAGAGAGAGAGAGAGAGAGAGAGAGAGAGAGAGAGAGAGAGAGAGAGAGAGAGAGAGAGTGAGAGTGAATCGATTTTTATTGTGTGTAGCAATGAACTTTTTTTGTGTGTTTTTTATGCAACATTGAATACTTGTTGTCCAGCAGTTGAGAGACGGGGCGAAGCAGCGGGATTTAGGAAATGTTTTTGTTAAGAAGGGGCGAAGGGACGGGGCGAAAAAGCGTGTTAGTGAATATTTTTTTACCACTATTTCCTGACGTTAATATAACTTTCCGAGACGTGTCATGTTGGTTATATATACTTTACAAGAATGAGATGTAACAATTGTGATGAATTATATAGTTACTTGAAGTACACTGTCCGTCAATGTAATATAGCCAGCCAGCCACACGTGGGAATCCATCTATGCTTACTTTTAACTAATTTTATGGAACTAATCACTGAAATATGGTTTTAATTTCCTTAATACATATCTATTCATATAAAGATAGACATTTATTTTCGTGTATATAGCATTCCAGTTGGAAAATAACACTAAATATAACGGAATCATTCAATATATTTAATCGCGTTAAAAATAGTCCTTATAATAATAATAATAATAATGTATGTAATAATAATGTACGTATGCACCTTGAGGTTCGCTATACAGGTAATGTACGTTTAATTTTCTGCCTGAATTCAAGTACACAGCTTTTTTTTTCCCATACTAATACATGGTTGACTTACTATACGGGTTAATATCACCGTCCCCGCCTCTGCCTCTCCCTCTGCCTTCAAAGAGATCACATACACGTTAGTTAGTATTGGAAAGGATACATTTACATCTCAATCTCGAAATGTAACTTCACTTTGCTATCACTACTGACCTGCAAACTTGCTTTTGACCCAGTTTTAACGCGCTGCCGTATTGGAGAAGAGGAGGAGGAGGAGGAGGAGGAGGAGGAGGAGGAGGAGGAGGAGGAGATACACTTAATTTACACTGAATGGAGGAATTGAGAGCGTTGCAACAAGCCCATTCAAGTATTTGCAGTCAGCAGTAGTTCATGTCGTTTCAGAATCCCAATCACCTGATCTGTAATTACCAACTGTATCGTGAATTTTGAGAAGCAAGAACCGAGGCGAAAAATATTAATTAAACGCATATGTCAATGTTGAATTACTTCGTTTTATTCATTAGTATTTTTTGGTTAATATGATTCAATCTAGTTAGCAGAGGAAACGAAAATGAATGATGAATGAATGAATGAAGGAGTTTTAATGCTTCATATGTAATGTATGATAATAGATAGAGGGAATGGTATCTCTCTCTCTCTCTCTCTCTCTCTCTCTCTCTCTCTCTCTCTCTCTCTCTCTCTCTCTCTCTCTCTCTCTCTCTCTCTCTCTCTCTCTCTCTTTCTTTTATATGTTTCTTTTTGTAGTTGTATTATTTTTTTCGGTGAGCATTTTATTGTCAGTTCACTATGTGTGTGTGTGTGTGTGTGTGTGTGTGTGTGTGTGTGTGTGTGTGTGTGTGTGTGTGTGTGTGTGTGTGTGTGTGTGTGTGTGTGTGTGTTGTGTGTGTGTGACCTTGATGAAGCTTTAATTCAGTGCTTCATATACTGTCAATATAACGTTAATGCGAAAGGTGTCACTTATTTCCATCATAAAACTATATTCCTAAACTCATTACCAACATAATTGCCGGAATTAAGTCGACTTGTGTAATAATTACGTCAGAGTGTAAGAGGTTTATTTAGTATATATTTATATTTATTTTTTTTGTATTGTAATTAGATTTATTAATGTCAATTTGGAATGTGACAGGTCAAGTGTGATATTCTTTCATTATTTGAATGATTACTTTAGTTAATTTTTGTCTCATTATCAATCATCATCATTATTATTATCATTATCGTTTATTTTCTCCCAGACTAGAATTTTTTTTTTTATAATAATAATAAAATCCATGACCTAATTAGTAAATAACAGGAAGAAACAGCAAATTTTAACAACCTAACCTTGATCAATTATAGTTTCATTACGCTTTCTTTTAATATATTTCATGTATATCTATTAAGAAGTTTACACATTCCTGTAGCTGTCACCATTCCGTTTCCAATTCAACTTAAAACACACTCAACACATCACATTAAGTCTTGCAACACATCATTCTCTCGTTTTCTATGTTATATATTGCCAGCGGTGACACAACTAAATGTACAGTGAGGTTAGATGAGTTTTTTCACCCCTCCCTTACCCTCTACTCTCTCTCTCTCTCTTTTTGTTTCTCTCTCTCATACTGCGCGACAAGATGGGAAAATAGATGGAAATAAGTGCTCTACAATAACCTTTTTTCCCCCTTCTCTCTTTTTTTCTTTACATCTGAGTATTTTCATATAATTTGAAGTAGTGGTGGTTGTGGTGGTGGTGGTGGTGGTGATTGTGGTGGTGGTAGTGGTGGTGGTGGTGATTGTGATGGTGGTCAACGGTCACGTTATTTG